>RJWH01003182.1:0-171626 GCA_004363575.1 Solenodon paradoxus | reverse complement strand
TTAGGGCAAGGGAGGGGAAGAGTAGAAGAAATCTGGAGGACCTGGCGGGCGCGGAAGGGCAGCTGCAGGGGCGGGGAAGCCCGCGGTGGGGAGAGGTGGGGGAACAGCATTTTCACAGGCGCTGGGGTGGGGTTTCTTTGTGTGAGTGCGAGCAGTCCCGCGGGGGAGGCACCTGCAGCGCTGGGCTCACAATGCGGACAGCCCCACCCAGTGTGGAGCGGTGCTGGCTCCCTTCCCCCTCCTCCTACCGGGTGCAAAATCTTCAGCCGGAAGGGGGCCGGGTGGGGAGCATATGGAGAAACCCCTGAGTCCAACCCTGAGGGTAAAGCAGCGCCACGCCCCGCTCTGCGCCCTCCGGATTCTCAGCCTGGGCTTGCAAGTGAGGCTTGCGAGCGAGGCTTGAGCGTTGACCCGGTTTTCCAATCCCAACCACACTGTTGTTTTATTTCGCGGGGTGAGGGGGATAACATTTTTATTTTCTAAACCATAGACATGGGTAGAGTCTTCTCTGAACTCATTTGATCGTTTTGGGAAAAGCTTCTGGAACCTGAATGTAGGTATATATAATAACACAGATACGAAAGAGGTCAGAGTCTTCAACGAGCCATGTGAAAGATCCGTTTTGTAGGTCAGACAGGACCAAATATCGGCAATTTTCAAAGGTTCAACCTATATGAGAGAGACCCAAGTGGTCATGTTTTCCAAGTGCCCCAAGGTTCAGGAGCTGGTAGGGCACCAGGGCAAGACAGGTCGCGCTGACCCCGACGTTGGGTGGCAGCTGGAAGTACTCCCCACCCCCACCCCCGCCCCGAGACCAGTTGCGGGACCCGGAGAAGGGGAAAGGCAACGGAAAGGGATAGCTCTGGACAGCTCCTGCCTGCCGCTCCCTCCCCACTGGTCTGGGAAGACCGCGGGCTCCGAGACTGATCTTGGAACCCCGGGAGTCGCTGCTGAGCGGCCTGTAGCCTTAGAGCCTCCTTTTCCAGCCCTGCAGTCCAGAATGGTCCCACAGCCCTCGAAGCGCGCAGACACCCGGCGGCGCCCGGAGTCGGGGTGCCCTGCCCCTCCCAGTAAACTGGCTAGCTCTGCGGAAAGGCTAGCCCGAGCCCCGCCCGGCACACAAAGGCGCGGCCCCACCCCAGCCGACCGCGAGGCCGCAGAGGTGACCCCTTCCCAGGGGAACGGGGGGGGGGGGTTTCTCTTCTCTCCCACACCCTGGGGAGCTCGCGATTATTTTTTTTTCCAACCGAAATCCGCGTCCCACGCTCTATTCTCCGATATCCTAGGATGAATACCCATTGGAGATCCTCCCTAGAAGGGACCTTTGCTTCTCCAGCTGGGTGCGGCTCGGCCCCACCCCTCCCTGCTGGAACCGGCACCCGGCTGCCGCTGGCCGGGTGGGGGCGCACGTGGCGAGCGGGCGCGTGGAGCGCAGCCAGCCCTGCAGAGCCCGGCGCCGCGCCCTGCACTCTCCTCCCGCGAGCTGGGCGCTCGCCCCCGCGGGTGCAGCCGGGGAGACAGGTTTCTGCGCAGTGTCCTGAGCTACCCCCACTTCCTACAATTCGCGGCTCACCCACTAGTCTAGAAAGCTGCTGAGAATGGAGGGTGGTGGCTCCATTTACCCACTGGAGAGATTTCTACTGCTGCAGGGAGGCTACGAACTCATCAGTATTATTGCTGGTGTTTCAAATCATCATTATTATTTCTTGACTCAATGACTTTATTCGCCTAAAATGTTCGAGTGATTGCATTTGATTCAGGATTAACCCTTCCTGCACTGACTTCTTTCTCCTAATCCTCCTTCTTCCTCCATTCCCCACCCCACCCTACTCCCACCAAAAAAAGAATTATTTCTAGAGTGTTCTTATGTTCTAAAGCAAATATATGTTCTGTTCTTATGGAGATTATGTATGTTCATGTGGGTTGGACGTATGTGCAGGCTTGCTTAGGGCACGGCTTATGTGCCAAAGATTGCTGGAAAATTCTCTGCAAAACTGTGACTGCAGTGGATGAAAACATATATATATATATATATATATATATATATATATATATATATATATATAAAAGAGGTGTTTTGATCATCATGTATTACATAAGATTACACCTATAAATACACAAATTTACGTTAGACACAAATTTTTAACTTTTTTTTCTGACTCTTCTTCCAATTGCTGAGTCTTAATAACAGTCTCAATCTGCACAGAAACATCATCCTGAAATGGTAGCCACCATCCCATTAATAAAATCCCATTCAAATATGACAAATACAAGGGTCATTTCTTCCCTAAGTAAACTACGTTTGCAAATCATAAAAAAGAAACAGTTTCTGCATTATTAAAACAGTGGATTTTGAAATCACACCAGTTGCAAAGCCTAATCAATCACCAGGGCGGGTGTTTTTTCCCTGATTCATTAAACAAGCATTGTATTCATCATGATTGTACTAGGTGAACAGAAGATTCCCATTATCTTCTCTAATAAAGAAAGTATCTTCTAAATGATCTATATGTAAATAGAAGTGAAAAGGTAAGGATTTGATTGGGATCTCAGGATAAAACTGAAAGAAAAATAAAAGTGCAGTTAATCATATAAATCAATCATATAACTATATAGATGATAATATATATCATACATAGAGAGACTGATTTCATACAGGTGAGTAAAGTGAACTTGCAAATGTAACTAAATGTAGTCTAATGTAGGTAGGTAGTATGATAGTATATATTAATATGCTTGTGGTGTTTGTCTATGCATGTTCAAATCCTTCAAAAAATAATTTTAAATGATAATTAAGATAAGATGGTTTGTAATCTTAAAATCTAGTCTCTTTAGTCAAAATGAATGATGGTTTATGATGTGAGGCAGATTTTTAATAAGTTATTCTATTCTAAGTGGGAGTAGAGCATATTTACTACTAGAGCAATTACCTCTGCCTTAATTACTGATATTTTTGACAGGATTTGTTGCAGTCACAACACTTTTATGACTTTCAGGGTTTTTTTAATTTTTCATGGGTAGATTGTTTAATAAGCATTTGATCATTTGTTACAATATGTTTTCCATTAAATATCTTGTTCTCACTGAGGAAAATGCTTCAAGAAGCTACATTTTACTCAGATTGAAGAAATGCCCTCTCAGAGTGCCAGAAAGCTGATTCGCACAATAAAACAGTTCTCCCTATAATTTAAATTAAAATAGTTATTTGATTCTTTAAATATCTAGAAGTAGCTATCAAGCAGAATTTTTAATTTAAATCTGCAACTCAAAATGAAATGGAATATGAATAAATTGCATTTTGAGGATTTTAATTATTGATAAATTCAGACCATGTTTAGCAAAAATCCTAAGTCAATCACCATTATTTTTCACTACAACTGAATAGGGCTCCCTAGATGTCCCATTCCTTCCTCAGTAACTGGCTGCTCACATGAGACTTGGTGAAGCTGGCTTCTGAGCTGGTGGCTCCCTGCTTTGGGCGTGGCCACCCAAGGCGCTAATATCTAACTCCAGTTCACACCAATTTCCTCTGGTCTTGGGAAAACACACATTTTGTGATCACAGGATCTGTGACTTAAATATAAAGAGTTCAAGAAATTTTCCAGACAAGAATAAAGTACATAATCAGTCCTTGAACCAGATGTTTCCGGAACCTATGCTAGGCTGATTTTCTTTCCTGATTCTCTCACTTAAGAAATCTAGGTGTCTGCACTAATTTTTATGCCCACTAGAGGGCAATCAAGTTATCTAAAGAAAAAGGCTTTAATCCCAGTTCTGAATACTAGCTATTTGATAATCTTTTCCTTAATCGGGAATATTTGATTGTTTATTCCATTAGTAATGTTAGCTTTACCCTAGTGGATGGAAAATGTGCACCTTTTCAAGGAGACAAGCTAAAATGAGTGATCATAATCTGAAAGCAAATGCAGATCCTGGTTCATTATTCTCTTAAGATTTTACTTTTTAATTTCATTACATTGTTATTCCAATATAATTTATATTATTTTGGATAAATAGTAGGAAATGGGAAGTCATAATAGCAAAATTATTCAGGAACAATGTTTTAATAAATAAAGGGATCAACTAAACAAAATATTTACTTATTCATTTTTTGAAAATGTGCTTGATATTGGGGAAATAACTTCTTCAGGTAACTTGAATGTTGGTAGGTAAAACAGATACAATGTGATACTGCGAACTGGCACCAAAACTTACTATATTTTCCATTTTCTAAGCTTATTTTTCTTTTCCATGAAAGGGTTATCTTTTTAAAACAAATTCAATGTGATTTTAGATAATTAAATCTAATTTGTATCAGTTTTCAACAAGTATTGAGTATATCCTTATAATGGTATTGTAAATTTAGCAAAAAAAATGTTAATTTTAGTAATGTAAGAAGCAGATAAGCATATACTATTTTCGAGGATCATCAAAACTACATTTTTCAAGTTTTCATTGGTAAGGAATTTATTTTTTTCTTATAGTCCTTATAACTATAATCCATCTGTTAAATATTTAATAGTTTCATATCACTGTGTTCCTCAAACTTTAATGTGCATATGAATTATGTGTGGTTTTCATTAAAACACAAATTCTGATACAGTAGGTCTGGTGAGGCAGACACTGCATTCCTAACAAGCTTCCAGATCATTCTGATTCTAACTACTAAGCACATTGCTTCAAGAAACATGAAATGTAATATACATGTATCTCCTACAATTCGTTCTGGTATTATATGTTAACATTTTCAAATCCATGGCAATCTTTACAAAATATTTCACTTCCAAGTTCATGCACTCAGGGATTTTATTCCTCTGAGAGTTCATGTCTTCCGTAATATCACTCGCACTTAATTAGATTTTTAAAAATAAATTCATATTGCAGGACTCAGCAGAAGACCTTCAAGAAAAATGAGGAAAAAGAATTTGACTGTGTTTATGTTGGGGGGCAGGGATGAGATTGTACATGTCTAAGAAAAAAGGACTGTGGCTTATGGTGCAGTTGAAAAGGATGATAAAGCAAATTGCTGGTTTACTGTTACATACCAAACAATACACAGAACAGAATCTTCAACTCAGAATCTTTCAGATGTGAGATAATGTGTAAAAGTATGTACCCCCATTTTCCATACTACTAATTTAATGCAATTAAATGAGGATTAAACAGCACTAAAATATCTTTCAACATATCCTACACATATTACATGCCCAATTATTATGACAGTATTTCTTCCTGAACCCACCACATGAGAAAATTATCAATATTTTTTAGTATAAGTGTATACTTGGAAATAGATTATGTATTTTATGCTTACTTAAGTCAAAAAAGACCTCCATTTTTCAATACTAACTTACTAAGAAAGTCAACACGGGGGGGAAAAGTGGGTCTTCGAGGAATATTTTCAAAGATATCATATAGGAATCCTCCCATGCAGTAGGTGGTTGACGTGAAAACAAATGGAAATGACATTGCAAAAGCAACACTATGCATAAAATATCTCAAGTTAGAAATCCATTTCCTAAGCAGGGCACAAAAGAAAAAGATTTCAAATAAAACTGCCCAGAGTTGGTAAGATAGTGTTATGCAACATGAGTTGGATTAAACTTTAAAGTTATTCGTTTCTTTATTGCTGTTTTGGTTCCTTTTAACTGTTAGTTTCAGTCTCAAAAGCTAGGGAACTTTCCATTTTTTTTAACTCATGGTACGTTCAAAAAATAAAAGAAGATGACATGCTGAGATGGCATTACAAGAAGCAATACACGTTTAAATGTTTGATCCCAGCTATCTGTCATGTCTGTATAGTATATACCTCATATGGAGATAACAAACATTTAATTTTAAGGGCCTTGAAGACTGAGTCAAAAAACTTTCTGACTCTTCTTTGAGCAAGTTTTCCTATGAAGTTGCTTATCTTCAAGAATCATTTTGTCTGTCTTAGACGTACATTTCAAAGTCTGGATGGCTTTTATTAGTTGATTTTATCCTTATACAGCATACCCAACCTGCTAGGCACCGTTCTCAGCACTTTACACCTAGCAGCTGTGCTAATCATCCAATAATAAAAAAAAAGTAGGTATTATTGCAAATAAACTGAGGCACAGAGGAAGTGGTGACTGGCCCAAGGTTACACAGTTCAGATACAGAATTTCAGCCCAGGCTATCTGGCTCCGGAATCTGCACCTTTAACCAGGACCCACTATCTGTATATCTGTTCCAAGTCCATAGGTGTTCCTACCCTGGAGGTTGAACCAATGACACCACCATTTTGTTCATCAGGCCTGAGATGTTCTTCCCCTTTCTAAGCACAGACTCACCTTGAAGAGGAAATACCTTCAAATTAATGACTAGTTTTAATAGCCAACCTGGGGCTTATTAAAATAACTGCTAGGGTTTAGGATTTTGCAGAAAGAGAGCTCTGAGACACTTGGGATTGAATGTATGGCAAACATGGTCCTGAAGGTTCAGCGAAGAATGCAGCAGCCATGTCTGGTGTGGACACAGGGTGATCAACACTCCTGGGGGGAAAAGTATTGACAATCTAATTAGTATCATCCTGGTAAGGATTTTAAAATGGAACCTTAATTCCTTCCATAGATGCTAGATATTTAATTTGATTATGTTGCCTTATGAAATAAATGTAGAATTCAGATATACAACCCAGGCATTCTTGTGTTATACAATCATTAGATATAACTTCAAAACTCTCTTCATCCTCTTACCTCAAAAGCAGGCAGGCAGGAGAGATCTGTGGGAAGACTGAATCCCTTATGGCACATTTTTAATTATTGTTTAATAAAAGAATCAAGTCCTGTCATTTGTCAAGGAGACATTAGCAGTAGTAAAACCTTTGTTTATATAACCCGTTTTTATTAGTCATGATTAAAGATAACACTTTGTGTACATCTGTTCTCACAAAACATTTTTATGTCAAAGTAAAGGTTAATTAATGCATTTCAGCAATAATTTTGCTAGTCATGTGGAAATACAACCTCTCTAAAAGATGTACTTAAGAGAAGCCACACACTATACTAAAGAACAGAACAAAAATTTTAAGATTTTTCAGTTGTATTTTGTGGACCTCCACATAAAATTATTTAATACTTGGAAAAATTAAAAGATTACAAAAAAAATGTTGTGACCAGAAATAGTTACAGCTCATGTATGGTACATTAAAAATTGTATATTTTTATAAGGCAAGAACCTTGTCTGAAACTGGTTTTTTTACACCAATATTGTAAAGCAGTGTCTGTAAGTGTGCTAATTTAGCAATTATTCTTCTGGAACATTGTCCATACTTCTGGCATGGATGTTAGAGTTTGTATGTTATCTCATTACTACAAGAACTTAGCACAGCACTAAATAATCAGTAATATGAAGCTGTCAATCTTTAGTTGTATGTCTCTGAATCAGGAGAAAAGAAATGGATGCAATATACCTAAACCTGGTTTCACAACTATTCTTAGATCATTTTAAAGTTTAACTTTTTATTAACTAATTCCCTATTTCAGAAGGTATCTTTCTCTGTGAATTGCAGCCATAAAGCTTAATTTCCAGTTAAGCAAAACTGCCCACAGTAAACCTAATAAGAGTCTTTGGGCTTCCTAGTGAATAGAAACCTCACTTAGGGGATAAATCTAAACTTATATTTACTATTGCAAAATTAAGACCAGAGAATCTCATCAAGCTGACATTTGTTACGACAGCCAGACTCTTAACAGGGAGCAGCAGCAGCCATTTCTGGTGGTGGAACTTGCTTCAGAGTATTATTGTCTCTACAACTGCATTGTTCTTTTTTATTCCCAACACTCATATCTACTGTTGATATGTAAGTTTTCCAGCTTTGTCTGAGAAGTACCAGTGGACATCCTTCTCATAACCATTGTTCAAACACTTGAGCAAGTAGCCCAGTCAAGTCTAGCTTTCTGATGCACAGATTACATGATCCAAGACTCTCTCACTTTAAAAATCATCTTTTCATTTGGCTTCAGGTCTATTTTTTCCTTTTATATAGTAAAAAGAAAAAAAAAAAAGCACAAATATAGAAGATCAAAATTTTTCTAAAGAAAAATTAGGCAGCATGATCTGTCTAACATAGGTTCCTGTGTTTCTTAGAAAATATCCAACTGCTCCATCCTTATTAATTTTAATACAATCACTATAAGGTGGATATAGCATACATGTTGTTGTTATAAAATGAGTAAACTTAAACTCACTCAGTCAACTTTATATGTGCTAAACTTAAGCGTCCAGACCAGAGTACAAGTCTAATAAAGGTAGATATGATTATAGTATATACAATAAAAAACTAATAAAGCTTAGCACTTATTCCACTGTCTTATAATCAGATCTGCACAAGTGAGGAAAGTACACACTAAGTATATTTGCCTTCATTCTAAATTCATTAATAGTTAATGACATTAACTAAAGTAAAATAGATTTGTGCATCAACTCTGTTCTGCATCTTATAGTAGATATTATGAGACTATACAGTCCTCACCCTTGGGAAATTAAATATTTTAAAGAAAACAAGGCCCTGCACATATCAAAAAATAGAACACCATAAGCATTTTATAACTAAATAGAAGTCTCCACCACTTAGACAATTTTATTACAGTACCCTGCAAAATTACAAGGCACTACATAATGATGTACTAAAACCACCAGCTAGGAGGTAACTGAAAACCATTGTGAAATTTAAATATTTCATCTCTATCAGCCATTGCAACCAGGGGACTCCTTTAGTTAAAATGTTTCTCCAACTTAACTGAGCATCAGCAGCACTCTGGAACCTCTGACCCCACCATGGAGGTTTGCATTCCTATGGTCTAGATGGGCTCCTGAATTTTCATTTCTAACAAGTTCCCAGATGGGGCAGATGTTGCTGGTCCTGAACCACCCTTGGTTTAAACCTAAAGTTGGTGATGAATGTAGTACCTGGAGCATAAGCGGGGTGCAGCATGGGCCTCAGGGTTTGAACTACCTCATCTCATTAACTTTAGAGTCCAGAATGGAGCCTCAGCCTCCAGCTCTGTCTACATACTATTCGTGCTGCTTTACAGAAAGAGGCTGGGAGCAACATTTTAAAACTCTCAGTTCTTTTCCTTACTCTTTTACTAACCAAGCCTGATCAGGTTGCTTTTCCTCTCTGTGCCTCTAATTTAATATTTGCAAGATAGGGAGCACTAACTGCCTTGTCCATATCAGAGAATTGTTTTCAGAATCAAGAAAACAAATGTGCCCATGTGAAAGTGATTAGTAACTGTCAAATATTATACAAAGGCAAAGGGGTATGTTTTTCAAATTGCCATTAGATATAATGACTGAATAGCTTATTCACCAAAAACACTAATGCACATTCATTTGGAATGACTAAAGAAGAACAAGAAGCATAGGCAGAAACTGAGTCATTGGTTTTTTGAAAAGTACTTCCTAAATAATTAAAATTGAAATAAAATGTTGATTGAATTTTTCAGACAATTATGTCTGACATTTTGCTGGGGCTTGTGCTTAAGTTCTACCAGAACTATTTAGATATTAAAAATTCTCCTTAAATATCCAAGAAGAAGCAACTAACTCACTCAAAGTATTATTATAATCAGTCCTCACTCAACTGCTACCCAACCCAGCCTTTAAGGGAAGGATGATGAGCAGTGGTTCAAGACGGCAGCCACCAAGCTGAGAGGATAGCTAAGCAAATCAGGGAGATACAGAAAATGTTAGAAGTTAGACAAGCCGGAGGTGAAATTCAGTACAAATTTCTCTGCAGGTTCCACATAGAAAAATATAGGTTCATATTTGCCCTTTGTTGGCACCACCTTGGCATTTTCTACTCTCTGAATAACTGTATAAGCCCACCTTAAACAAACCCAAATGTTAAAATGTATCCAACAGCATGGCTTAAAGCTACCTTCAAAAATTAGAAATGAAAGGGAGATATATTTGTGTAATAAGAAAAGCAACTTGCCGTGGAACTCAATGCAATTTCCTATGAAAATTAAAAGCAGTGTTATAAATCCCCACTCACCAAACACTTAAGGAGATGTTACTTGCCTGAATGGCAGAAAGTTCTGGCATATTAAAGTAGGTTTGGATATTAAATGGATATGATTTAACCCCTGCTCCATTATTTACTGTATGATAAGCCTTCAGCAAATTATCATACTTTCTCACAGTTTTTCGGTTATAAAATGGGGAAAAGAATACCACCTAGGTCACACCATCTAGAGGATTCAGTAGGCAAGTAAATGTTAAGCAGCTTGTAATAAAAATGAGAATCCCTTTCCATGATACCCTAGATGGGTGAATGATGAAAACATTAAATAAAAATAACAAAGTAAGCATTTTCAGTCCTATGTGTTGTGAATTGTTATATGTAATAACATCTACTAGAGTTATTTGGGATTTAGGAAATGTTCACTATTCAACAATTCCTTGTGTTAGAGAGAGAATTGCTACTTATGACACAAGCTGTCAATATATTTCTAAGCGATCCATCCTGAGTAATGTCCGAATTAAAAGTACATTTCTCTTCATTCCCATCTTATGTTTCTCTGTCATATTTTATACCTTATCTGACTTCAAATTCTTACATATAACTTTAATAAAACTGAACCTTCTTGCTTACCCAGTAAGGCTCATCAACATAAAATGTCACATTCAATAGAAATAAAAACTGAAAACTGATTCCAGAAGCATTCGTTTGTAAAAGTCAATACTGAGGTCTCTTGAGGATCAGGAAAAGGAATTTTACCAACAACATATACACACACACATACACAGAATCTCTCATTCTTATAATCCCTCAATTTCATCCGAAACCCAAATCCCACCTCATCTGAATGCTGTAGTCTCACATGTCTGCCTCCCCAGTCTCGTCCTTGCCTAGCACTCTCCTGCTCTGCTCCTTGGATTTTTCAGTGCTCTTCCTTCAGTGAGATCTGAATCAGGGCTAACTCCTGCTACTCTTTTACCTGGGTTAATGGAGCTTCTCTACACATTAGCAGAAAAGCACAGCAAAGATATTGGAGCCAAACAGTACTTACAAAATGTTCTCAGATAACTCTGATTGGGAAAAGAATATGGATACCTAGTTTCATATTATTTTTCCAGTCACTTACCAAAGCGACACCTTTTCAATCAAGAGTGGTTCAGATACCAATCAAAAATCTATAAGATGCTAAAAGAATACAATTATTCAAATGTTAAAGGTAATCTGAGAAATCAAGTTAGCATTCATCTATGGCATCTGACTTCACAGAAGCTAAAGGGAGGATAATTGATGACCGATATAAAGGGGCATTTAACTACTTTGTCTTCAAAATACCAATTCATAAAAATGTATGGTACATAAACTAAGAATTATATTTATGATATAACTGCATACATTAATAGAAATGTGTGCTTGCATGGACTAGTATAATCCTGATTCATTTTAGATACTGTTGATGATAACAATTGACATATAAAAATACTCAATATTTTTCCACATTTATAGGTCATAAAATACAGATGATAAAATATACTCCTTTTTCTCATAAACCTGGAATAACCACAAAGAAGTAGCTTTATAAGAAATCATCAAAGCAATTCAAATGCTCACAATGTTATCATATATTGCACTGGTTAAGAGAGTTCTGCTTTAAGGAAAATGTAGACATTCCCTCACCTTAAAAAAAAATCTAACAAGATTCTGAAATGCCTAGCCAAAACACAAAAGTAGACAGATGGAGAACTACTCTCTTCTATCAACCAAAAACGTGTTCATAAAAAAATTAAGAAAAAAGGTTAATAGAATAAGTAAAAGAAAATGAAATTCAGTATTTAGGATGAAAACCTTTTCTAATTTCAGGACTCACATTGAGGAAATATTGAATGAAGCATTTATGTAAGAATTGGATTCCATTTGTTGAAAATTTTCTTAAAAGGATTTTTTAAACACTGTCCACAGATGCATTGGTTATGCATGTGGACAAGCTGTATTACACTTTAGTCAAGAAAAGAAATGCAGAAAAATGAATCTTGGGGGAGCACTGGACTTTGAGTCTTACTAACCTAACTGAAAAGAATAAAAGCTTACCCACTTATGCTATTGCAAAAGGAGATGTCCCTCCTGACAAATAACAAATAGCCATGGAGTTAGTCTATCCAGAAAAGACACATTTTTATCACTTCTGAAGAATTTTAGAAGTGTATGGAGAATACACAGGATGAAGAGAGTTAGCAAAGAAGTCAAATAGGATATTTCAGAATTGTTCCTGAGAGTTTGCTCTTCTTGAAACAAACAGCAGTAGACTTTCCAAGTCAAATTCAATCTAACTTTCCTTGATCTTGCTTTCCTGTAAACTCTTACATGTTTATTATCTAACAATAAAATCAGGATTAGCCACAAGCCATCTTTTCATCATCACCTTCCCTGTCATTTATTGTTACCTGCATGAGCCATTTGTACTTCGTGTCTCCCTATGTTCTTTCTCATGTAATTGTGACAGGTTTCCTGAGACAGGTTTCATTATCCCCCATTGACCAGAAGGAACATGAGACTCTACAAGTCTCAAAAGTGGTTCAGAACAGAACTACATTTCATATCCAGCACTCTCTCCACTTCACTGCAGCTTCTTCATCACTGTCTGTTTTGCTACATACATTTCCTTATATATACACAGTTATATTCAGGACTTCTTTTAGACTAAAACAACGTTTCAATTACTTAGCCTGCCCCGCAGCGACTGTGGCTGACAGCAATAATACTATTGGCTATGGTGTACTGAATACTTAATTTGTTGAGTACTGTGACTACGCTAAGCACCTGATGCAGGTTATTTTCATACCCTTTTTATATATGAGAAAGGAAGGGAGGTAAAGTCACACACAGTCCATAGGTAGAACCAGGATTTGGAATGAATCAGCTGAACTCAGAACTCTTTTGGTTAACAATAGTCTCCCTCAGACATGGTAGTGACTGATTGTGTTTGGCGATTTCATAAGAAGAGAAGCTACAGAATTATAAAAGACAAGGCTACACCACACTTCATTACAGCCAAGCCCTGTAAAACTTCAAATGGTTATTCAAAAAATAAATAAATAAAGATCAATTTGGAGATGAATCTTTACTAATAAGATCTTATAGCAATAGAGCACTTCTGTTTTTCAACACCTAATTCATCCCTTAAAACAATGCCATAGCCCCATTTTGTGGGTAAATAATTCATGTGCAGAGACTTAATCAATTGTCCAAGGTTGACTAGATCCTGAACTAACACACACGTTTTCAATTCCTATTATTTTTTCATTACCCCATGGTAACATTTACTCATTGCTAGTCTGTACTAATGTCTCATACTGTTAGTCTGTATTGGTGCCTCAGGCACCAAGATGGCATCTAGAGGTGACCTGGGTTTGTGACCCGGGGATGAGGATAGACAACCAAAATAAATTTTGAAGTGTTTTCTCCTTCCTTCCTTAAAAGTGCTTCTTTGTCCTCCTCTCCCTTCCTTTCTCTCTTAAAAAATAAAATAAAAAGCAAAGAAGTGTATAAATTCAGAAAAAACATTCAGTCTGACTCTCCTTTGTCCTGACATAGAAAGAGTTGATTAACTTTTCTTATGAAGTTGATCTTATAAAGGGTAGAGGCAAGACAACTTTCTTTTCTTTTAATATTTATTGAGACAATTTTGATTTATAAAATAAGACCATAGTTGTAAGCTCACTGTTCATCAAATATTTGTCAACAAACCATGCCCAAACAAAATTGCCAAGAGTCCTTTACTAAGGAGAGCTTTCTTAAATTTTGCCTAAGAACAAGCATTATAATGGACCACTAGCTAGTGCCACTTTGAAGCTATGGCTTTATCTACAGTGTAAGTGATATGGCTTTATCTATGGTGTAAGTGATAACTGAAAGAAGCAGGTCACATCCAAGTATATAGCAATACCAGGATGTAGCATAAAATGAAAGTAAATCTGGTGAAGAGAAGAGTTGAGCTCAACCTGGTTCCAACATCTGGGCTCTTAATCTTCATCCTCTAAGTGGTCTCACTGCAGAAGACATTTGGGTTACTGAGGCTTCATTTGCAGGTGATGGACAGCCCTTCCCTGCTCAACAATCAATGATAAATATTTGTAGAACACTCACTGCACACCCTCTGACATGGGGCAGGAAATACTAAAAACAATAAATAAGGCATCTTCTCTTGCCCCCCAAAAAACTTAAATATAGTTTAGAAGAAACAATGAGCAGTGAGCTAAACAGAAGAGGAACAGGAGCTACACTATATGAAACAAACCAGGAAAATGACATATCTTTGAAAAGAGAAGAAACGGTTGTTCAAGTAATTTCTGTTTTTAGGGAGCTACAACCCACCCTATGGAACTGCATGATTCACAACCATTGGAGACATTTCTAAATCATCCCCACTTCCTAGAACATAGATCCTCTGTCCTGCCTTACCTATTCATAGTTGGCAAATCTTTTGAAATTGTGAACAATATTCCAAACCACAAGTCCATTTTTTATGAATAATATTTAGGTTAAATAACATTATAGAAAATAGAACATAAAAGGAGGCCAACTTTGTGCCTCTAGGCTTTATTAGTATACCAAGTTGTGATTTTTGTAATGTCAGCAACTTATTGTACCAAGTTCCAATTCATATTTATCTTTGTATATCAAATACTTGATTCCATTTTTGCCTTCAGTCATATGGTAATTGCTGCCACAAATAAAATAAAATACATAGGTTATTCCAATCTCACACCATCAGCTGTACTAAAATGTAATCTTTTTCATCTGAAGAACCAGTATTATGAATTCAATAGCAGTTCCATGTGACATCCAATAAGCTTATATTTTATGCATCGTTTATTCTGCCTGAAAAAAAAAAAATCCTAAAAGGCAAAAATGACTTTACATGTGGTATGTGTATAAGTGAAATTTGCCCTATTAGTTTGATCATTTGAAATTCAAAACCTATATTGCTTTATGAAGCACATTATAAAATAATAGTTTATATCCATCACATTGCTATTTATTATAAGAGGAATATTTGGAAAGGGATAGCAATTATCAAAACAGAAATATGAATAATACATTTGCTTTTAAAATGCCATGTCTTTAAGTAATTTGTTTGAAAAAAGGTACGTAAAGAAAGCCCTTAATGCAGAAAACACAAAATGCTTTTAAAATGCCATGTCTTTAAGTAATTTGTTTGAAAAAAGGTACGTAAAGAAAGCCCTTAATGCAGAAAACACAAAAGGCTGTAATGGGAATGTTATTCCATTTAAGGATAAAATTTGCTAAATTTGTAGAATCACAGAATTCTGGAGCTCAGAGACACCAAAGCAGATGAAAAAAGAGGTCCAGAAAGGTTAAATGACTTTCTCAATTTCTTAAAATCTAAAGTTCTAAAAAGATATTAAAGATCATGTAATCCAGTCACATCTAATCACTTTCCTACCTATACACAAGACTAATTCAGACTCCTATGAGTGAACAGTTGCATTTGAATCTCAACACATCCCATACATAATTTTGCAAAGTGACAGAAATACCATTCTGAGTGAAAGTTTTGTAATTGGAAGAATTCTGGAAATACAGATTAGGCACCAGTCTCCACAAGTACTAACAATTATCACCTTTCTAAATGCCTTCCCTGGCGCCGCCCCCAAGAATCTTGTATGCATACCTGAGACGCTGGGCTGTGCCTTGCAGTGCATGAGGATGAATTTGCTTCCCAACAGGCACTGAAACATGTGACCTCCTCTGAAGGCCGCAATTCTTGCAAGTGCTCTGGAAAAAGAAATTAAAGACTTTCCTAATCTTAGTAAGGGGGGGAGGGGGGAAAATTCCCCAAGGCAAAATAAATAGCTTTTTAGTACCCAACACCAAAAACATACAACTGTATTTAGAAAAAGGACAAGTCAAATGGCGAACATTGATTTGTTAAAAGCCGACCATAGCTTCCACTCATTACCATCCCTTTCTGTTCTGTCCTTGCCACCACCACCAGCACACTACCTGCTACTCCCCAAGTGCGGGAGGGGAGCCTTACAGAAATAAAGATCTGAGTTCTTCATCTATGAAATAAAACTATTGTTAGATGATTTACATGATTTTAACTGTTCCTTCCAGGTCCAAATTGCTATGACAGGTGATCCCAATTGCATTAGATAACACACAAGCTTATTAATAATTTAAACATGTCTGTATTAATGAACTGAAAGCAAAATTTTTTGAGAAACAATTTTCACCAATCCAAGTCAAACAGGTTTCATAAAAGTATAAAAACAAAATGTAATAACCACAACAAAAATTCCTTCACAATTGTTTCCTCAAAGTCTGAACAAACTCTCCTGATTTATTTATTTTAATTTTTATCTTATAAGTGTATTGTTAAATCAACATGCAAGAGAACATGTTACTTTATAAATCTGGGGGTTTTCTGCCATGAAATATATTTTAAGTATATCAGCACTCATTTTCAATCTTTATCTGCTTTGTGGTCATTTGCTTTATTGCAATAGAAGGTAAAATTATGTTTTGCAGGAAAAAATAATAACTTAGCAAAACTATGTCGTATGAGCTTGAAAATTTTGTGCCACTGAAAATTACCATCTCTAGGAAGAGTTTGATTTCAAAATATCCAGAAGGAAACAAAATAATCATATGAAACAGAAAATTTAGAAAACTTGTCCTGGAATAATTTGTTTTATATTTTGATCCTGTTTGTATGTGTGATGACCCAAAGCTGACCTTGGCAGGCAGAGGCTTCAGACACATATTTTATTGGTTTTGAATATTGATTTTTCATCCCTTGCATAAAATTATACTAGTTAAAGTTCTGTTATATGATCTGATGAATCCTCTTTCAGAAAATGAGCCATGTAAAAGCTTGAGGAAGTATCATTTGAATCCCAAAACAAAAAAAGCAATTTTCATGGTATGTCTGCATTAACCCAAAGCATTGCTTTCATCCTGTTTAGTGCCTAAAAAATGGATGCTGGAAATAATCACCCTGTGGGAACTGTACTATTAAGATGCCTCACACTTATCTCAAAGACTCTGTAACCCTTGCATACTCCCAGATACTAAAAAATAGTAGTACTGCAATCATTTTTTAATATCAGGCAGTTCTAAATCTTGACAATACTTATATTTCTTATTTTCTTATACTTCTATTTGTTCTTTGATTCTCTTTGACACAAACTGATAGGACATATTATATAATAGGACATATTATATAAATGTTAGCAAAGTCATGGGATTTGTTTTCAGTTGGGAAAGAAAACAACTCTTGTTTTTGTTTTTATACCAACTACATAAGCATTTAAAGTACAGTTTTTGAATTGATGTCTAAAATAGAAGTCTAATGAATGTGTTTTTGAAATCTAAGTTTTAGGTTACTATTAAGTGAACATTACTTCCTGTGCATTTGATAAAGTTTTATAGAATGAGACTCTGGAAATCTCCTTAGGGTTTTAGAAGCAACCAAAATGCTGGCTTCTTCATGGCTTTTGCCTGAAATAGTTATCTTCTGTGAATGACATACCATTCATTTCTTAAGAAAACATTTTAGAGAGACTGCTCTAAGTATAATTTGCATACTATCCAAATTAGGACTCTTCTCAATAGAACATTAATAATTCTTTGGCAAATGATACCAAGAATATACTTCTTATATTCATATTTGATGTTAATAACATATCCATTTTGTAAGACACATCCATAACTAAGACAACAATATGGAACTTTTCAAACGCCTAGAAACTACTTAGAGGCTTATGTTCGAACTCTTAAAAAAAAGTAGGCTTTGAACGTGTAGCAAGTATTCAAGTTGGTAGAACTACATGGGCATAAAAATGATAGAACTCATCACACAATTATCTACAAAATCCCTGCTGAATCTCCTCATAGAAATACGCGAAATATTTCATTATATAAAGATAGACATCTCTTGTGATGATAGGCAGGGTTTCCTTTGTACTAATTAAGTCTGTCAGTATCTAAATCAGTGGTCAATTTAAGAGGAAAGGTAACTGACCCATTAAATGAGATAAATTCATTTGAATCTTAGTGTTTTATTTTGCATCTGTGATACTGCATTTTCCACTTCTGAAAATTCACACTTCTACTAAAATTGTCATAGGTTATTTGCCATATAAAAAAATTTGTACCACTTTACTCCATTTAGACATCAGTATTAAATTTATTTCTAAACTCATATGAAGTAGAAGCCAGGGCTTAACTTTCTTCAGAAAGGCACATATTATAACAAAGTGAGCAAGGAAACCAACATACTTCTCATTGATGTCTAAAACATTTTTTAATTCCAGAAATTGGACCCACAAATCCTGTAATCTTTCTGCAGCGAAAGTGTGATTGTTACTAAATTAGGAATAAGGGCAAAGTATTTTTCCACTCTTCAGCCAAAGAAATGGGGAGGAATTTAAATCACTTGGCTGCCACCTTCAGTCAATTCGAAGATCATCATGGCAGTCTCTAATGATAGTCACATCCAGTTCAGGAGAAGGAAGGAAAGGAAACTGTCATTCTTACATGAGAATTCCAGCCAAATGAACACACTCTGCCTTTTTTCACTCTGGTTTTGTCTCATTTAAATCCCAACTAGTCTAACTATAATCTTAGGCCTGTTGCTAGCACTGGAAGCTTAAGGAAAAACAAAAAAATCCCTCAGTACTCAGAATTAGCTTGAGGACAAAACCATAAACAGGAAAAAAAAAAGAAAAAATGTGTTCATTAGTTCTATAAACCATAATGTAGCTTGGTCTTCATGTAGGACTATAAGAATTTCTTTCATCAGGGAGAAAGAAAAAAAGGAAAATGATATAGTAGAATTCATTAAACTCAGCAAGAGCTTTAACTGGAATCAAGAGTAAGGTGAGGTCCCAGGTTGGTACAATTTACTGCTCTTATTACAATTTTGATCACAGGGACTGATTCGTGTTATCCAATTTCTTTTCCTTGTCGCAATTGCTTTGCCAAGAATCAATCAGATGGAAATTTAAGAGCTTCATATGTTTCTGTAAAATCCAATGATGGGCTGTACAACTTTGACCTTCTTAAATGTCTCTTGATTTGATTTGATATCTACTCCTACAGAAAATATATGCTGCTTCACCTGATCAAAATATTAATCTTTCAAAACCTCAGTCATTAGAGATTAGGAGAACATAATTCTTGAGGGAAAGAGATGGGTAGAAGGCTGTAGACTGATTAAATTAATTTTACACTAAACCAATTAGCAGAAATATCTAGAACATTATCTTTTTTCATATCTTCTGAGATGTTAAAAGAGCTTTAAAAACCTGATTCTTATTTTTCATTTGAATGTTGAAGCTTCAATTACATATTCATCAACCAAAGCTTTTATAAGGTCCAAATTCAAACCAATATAGTTTGCTAGTGTTTAACTATAGTTTTTTTTTCATCTTTCAAGAGGAAAATAGCAATTTTGAAACTCTCAGAATTATGTCTCAATGGGATGACAGATTTAACCTTTTAGAAAATCGTCTAACTTTAGCTTCTCAGACCCCAAAACAATTGAACTACCAAGCATGATACATACACCGTAACACACTATGTGGTAAAAATTGAGTGAGAAAGTGTTAGGAGCTTAAATTACAACGCAGAAAAAGAAGGTATGTAAAACAAAGAGCTAGTTGCTTAGTCCATTTATGCAAAGATTTAGGTAACAATGGAAGGGAAACAGTGGAGGACAGAATTAGGAGAGTAGTGATTAGTTTATCACTAAATTGATAAGTTCAGTTTAATAATTGTGTGTGAGAAATTGTGGTCTTTTTAGAACCAGTTAGCAGAGCATCCTGTTTTTCCATTGTCTGCTGTCCATTTAAATCCAGACACCAGCAATAAGAACTGCCAAAAAGCTCCACAACTATCACTTCCATTTGCCAGGTCCAAAAGACCGAGAAATGACAGATTTATGTTTGAAGGAGAGAGATACATTTAGTCAATGTTTATATACATTGGTATGTTTCACATAAAGAAATGCTTTCAATGAAATCCCTCAAAAATCAATGGAAATCTAACTGCTGTAAAAACCAACTGCAAGAGGCCAAGATCCTACACTCTATTTATCATCTGATTTTATCCTTTGCTTCCTGACAAGAGACCTTTCAAAAAAGGAAACTTAGGTTGAATCCAAACTGAGTATTTTAGGACTTGCCAGGAAAACCCTCCTACAAGGCTAATGTGATTGCATGGAAAACTTGAGAACAAGAAGGAGGAAAGGAAATAAGCTAACAGACCCCGGGGACTCTTCAGCTGAACCATGTAAAACACAGTCCATGGACAGCCGTCCAGTCCTCCGCATGACTGTGTTTTTATTGTCATTAAGAACATCGATGTGTCAGGACACAGACAAGTAGCCCATTCAGAGCTTATATATTTTTCCCAAAGTAGTATACAAATGACATTTCTAAAGCATTCCTTATTGTCATGCACATGTTAGAAAAAGTCCAGTGCACATTACTACTTTTTCATACTCAACATTAACCAAAACCTGAGTCAAAATTTTGTTCAGAACAAATAAACAGAAGGTATTTATATAGTAGTGATTTCAAATCAAATAACCACAAAATGATAAATATGAATACTCATGCTGATGGTCATTCCCATACAAACCAAGTCAAGTAGAAAATTGGACATTTTTAAACCGCTTTTAATTATTCAAACTTTTCAAAAAGAATAGGGTATATTATCATGAATGATAGGCATCTTTTTCTTGTGGAAGCAATATATATATATATATATATATATCATTGAGATGTATTTGAAAGTTTGAGCAAAGAACTTAGCATTGATGATATTTAGAAAAGATGAGAGAAGTAATTATAAATTATACATTTGTGTCTATTCTATATTTTACCAAGTAAACTAAATATCACTGATGTTTTCATCTATCCCAATATCTAATCTGATTATAGAATCTCTGATTCAATACTGATTATATTGTTTTTTCCCAATCACTATTGTTTCTTCCTCAAAGAAAAATAAATACTCCCCAGATTTACACACACAGAGGAAAGGGAGAGAAAATTTTAAAACATGAGGAAATTCCTGCAAAATGTGTCATTGTGAAATATCCAAAAAATTTATGCAGGTATTTAATACCTGCATATTTAGGTATTAAATACCTAAATAATAACCTAATAAAACCTAAATAAATATCTAAATAACTATATTTTCTCTATTAGTTATTATATGAATGTGTATGGATATACTAAGTCATAAATAAAACTATCTAAACTTATAGTTTCTTTTGAGAAATTGTCCCTGAATTTTCTAGTCATCATTGAACAAAGTAAAATTCACAAATTCAAAAAAAGCTGCACTTTATTGCTATAAACATCTATGCTTACATGCAGTCAATAACTCACATATGGGAATTAAAGAACAAATGCCAAATAAAAATGGGAAGAGAAAAAATTGTGTATTCATTATTGTTATAATTAGTAATATTATACATTCTTTTCTTACTAGAAACAAGAACCAGGCACATGAAGTCAGACAAATCATAGTCCACACTTTATGACATTCAAACTAAACTCTGTGTTTATGATCTATCACTTATTAGGCAAGTTACTCCACTTCCCTGAGTTTTTTAATGTCATTGGTAAATCTAGAAAAATTGTAGTACTTTTCCACAACATTGCTGAGATGACTAAGTGAGTAAATCATGCCTGGCGTATAGTTTGTGCTCAATAGAAAGCAGTTGTTACCGTTAGTCTTTGTAGCCATTTGGAAGAATGGGAAAACAGTGTTCATACATCATTAGGTTAAGTGGCTATAGAATCATCATATAGCACATGAGTTGAATTTTAAATTAATTCACCAGAAAAATGCACTTACTTGAAAACATTAACAGTTAATAACAAATGCAATCAACTATGAAAAAGATAATATGTAATTACCAATCACCTTCCTTATAACCAATCACATCTTTACAGGCAGACAATTCTGCTTTGTGTGGAGGTGTTGTGGAGGATATGCTGACTTCAAAAACTGAAGAAAATAAATGTTCATTTGATGTATGAATTATCAATAGTTAAACCTTATTAGTATGATTCTAATAGACTTTATATTTGTTTAAAATATTTTTGTTGTCAATAAAAAATTAATCTAATTTTATATATGTGTATATATATATATATATATATATATTTCAGTACCTCAACTCATGTCTATCTCCTACAAATCCAACTCATCCTATTGAACTCAATTTTAGTGACACATTCTCTGGAGTTTGCCTTGGCCATCCATACACAAGGATATATCACTCTCACCTCTGCCTCATCCCCAGATACAGTGTTAACCCTATCAATTCTTCTTTCATAAAGATTCTTCTGTCTTCCCATTTTCATTTATACCACTCTATTCCACAGTCATAGTACACTACCCGATGAACTCTATTCAGTTGTTCCTTGAAGTATCTCCTAGCAGCCGGTCTTTCCTACATAGAATAGTCAAAGAAATCATTCTAAGAAAATACTTTTTTATCAGGTAACCTCCATTTTTTAAATAATCAGTGGCTACCTATTTCTAGTAAGTTTGTAAAGATCAAGATTTTGACCATGAGAGGGGTTGCTATTAATAGGTTTAAAGCAGAACTGTGAAGATAAGACAGAAATTAAGGCTAACCAAATCATTGCCACCTCTGCTTCTTCAACTGTTTCACAAAATAATATTTTTAAGGATGGACTCAAAGTCTCAAGCTTAAATTTCTTTTACATTTACACATGTATAATCCATAATTTGACATACTTTGAACAGAAGATTTTAAACCACAGCCCTTTTACATGAGTAAAAATTCAAAACAGTAAAATCTTGGAGCAAGGTTGACTATCAGAAAGACTTATCAGGCACAACTCTTGAAAAATCTCACTGTAGTGTAATCTATGAAAATGCTGCCTCCAGACTCACAGGCATTGCCATTCTTAAAGGCCAGGAAGTGAATCATACTGCCTGGAGTTATTATTCCTTATGTGAATTCACTGCCTTATGCATAAAAGTCTTCCATATGGTCTTCAGAACCCCATTTCCGTGCCAATAATAATAAATCTATCTCTCTTTTCCTTGCTTTCCTCAAAACTATTCAGTCTTTACAATCCAGTTTGTTTTCTCTGGTTACCATATGAACCTCAAGAAATCCAGTTAAATTTGAATTTCAGAAAAACAAGGAATGATTTTTAATATGTCCCACCTAACATTTAGATTAAAATTTAACTAGCTGTCCTATTGCTGGGGTGTTGTTATCAATATTTTTATTTTAATTGTAAAGCCATTCCTGACCACCATTTTACCAGGCTAAGGGCTTTGAAGTTCTGATCTCTAATACAAGTCATCTATACCTCTGTTTGACACTCAGCTATTTTGAACGTTTCTATTGATTCTTTTACTGAAGTATAATTGACATTATATTAGCCTCAGGTGTACAACATAATGGTTCAGTATTTGTATATATTACAAAATGATCACTGCAATAAGTCTAGTTAATATCCATCTCCATTCACAGTTACACTTTTTTTCTATTCTTTCTAACCATATATTTCATTCATATGATATGAAAGCTCTTTTATATCTCTTTGTAATTCCAAAATGCCTCACAGAAACTCCTGCCCATAAGTGATCATTATAAATACTTGTCAATTGAGAGACTGATTTAAAATCAATGAGCAAGATAGCAAATAGCTACTTATTAACTTTTTCTGTTCCATCCAGAATTATGCTGTAAACTATTTTATAGTTAACTAAGATATAATATTTTCCATCATAGAAATTATAGTTTGTAAGCAAGAAATATATATCAAAAATAAATAGTAAAGTAAAGCAATATATAATCAAGTATAGCAGTACATAATCAAGAGCATGTAGTCAACCAACTATAGGCAATAGGTTATTGTGAACACTCAAAAGGGAAACACTGAGGGAGCATCTGAATGGGGGTCAAATTTTGGGAAGGATTTACATGACAGAAGAGGATTAATAGGGACATTACTGACTAAAGAAGCATTTGGTCTATTGCACCAAGAGGAGAGGAAACAATTCTTCACAGTAGGATTAACTTGACTGGATGGAAACAACCAGAATTTGCCTGAATTATGGTTGCATCTAGTCTTAAGGAGTGTTAGAATGGAGAACAATTATATCAATAAGAATCTTTAAGAGAGCTGCCATGTAGCGTCATTAACACTTGATTTTTAAAAAAAGCGAAGTAAGGATTCTATTGAAGAAAAAACTCAGAGAGATCAACTGGGCTTTGTCCCCATGTCACATAGGAGAGGAAAGAACATGGTCATGGTTATACATTACACAAAGGTCACAAATGTGTTGGGTCCTGACAATCTTTACACTTTTTCCCGTTCTTCATTAGCTTATGAAGCTCAATTAAAGCCGTGGTTTCATTGGAAAGCATTGAATTTAATTTCCAAGAAACTGAAGACAGATGTTGAGGAGTGTTCTCTTCACTAGAAATCTGTGTTCTTCTTTAGCTTTAAACTGTTACTATGTTATGAGACAGAAAATTTTTTTTTTTTATTTTTGGATTGGCCCTACGTAGTAAAGTTGCTATCTTCAACATGTGTTCCTAATAAGTGCTTCGTTTTGCAAAATATTTTGAATGCCATATTACATTCTCTTATCAAAAATATATATATATAAATATATATATATATATATATATATACTTGATAAGGGTTTGCTGTTCTTGCTTTTAATCAGTTCATGGAATTAGATATTGAACCATAAAACGTTTCTGACAGAAACTGATTCATACTGAAAATCTATGTAAAGATCTGCTTGGACTTTTATAAGTGACATAATTTCATTATAAAGAGATATGACCAAGAAATATGATTTAAGCTTTCTAAAACTCCAAAGGAATCCAATAAAATCTCGCAGAACAGGTGTTGGCAGGACTCTTAAGGCACATGGCAATTTGTGCTGCTTATTTAAGGAAAACAGGAGAGTTCATTTAGAGACAGTCTCTAGATGGGTTCAGTTGAATTATACGAAGCTTGACAATACTGGATCTTTCCATATGGCTCAACAATATGAACACATGTACAGCCTCTTGACACAGTGAAGCTCGTCCTGATGAAAAGTTAAAAGACCTGTTGGTAGCCGTCACATAGATTGACTTTCTGCATTTTATCTGGAGGTCTGAGCTTGGTCACTGGCCACCTATGACTTTGGCCTTTGTGGGCCATTTTCATTTGCAACATGGGTGATGGGGTAAGGAACACATGACTGAACAGCCTCTTAGAAGCTTCTCAATCTAACAATCAATAGCTCTAAAGCATCGGGTGTTGAATATGCTTCCTATTGACCAACAAAAGACACACCTGTCAATAATGTCCAAGTGAGTATTCTGGGAATTCCCATCTTTCCAAGGTACTCCTTGTCCCTTGAGTTACAGTAATGATCAGAGAACCCTGCCAAGAGGCAGATGTTACCTGTGAGGTTCAATATGTTTTTCCATCACCATCTGTTTATATTTTTTCACCACTAGCATATAACACACTTAACATTTCCTTGCATTTTTCTTAACGTATTAATCTCATTAATTAAATTATCAACAAAGGTGAGGGATTTCCACTTCCTTATCCCCACCTGATCATCACTTGCCCTGTTGCTGACCAAGGGTGTCCTCCAAGGTGACCTAGGCAGGAGTCCTCTTAAAGGAGAACGGGAAAGAGAAAAAATGGGAGGAGGAGTGAACGGTTAAGATCGCCATCTAAACTCCTACAGCTGCTTAATGAGGTGGGCAACCGAAGTGTTGGGCAGAAAGAAAAGGAGACCTTTATCAGAGCTCAGGTTTTTGAGAGTATGTGGAAAAAGAAAAGAAAGGACACTTGAGAATGAAGAAAAAGCAGCAACGTGGGTCCCTCAAGGATGTATCTGCTTTAGTAACTATGCTGAATAGCTCTCTTCTTGACCCCAAAATGAATATGTGGTCATTCTGACTGAACCAACAAAGAATACCTTCTGAATCTTTTAAATAACGGATCCACATGTGCATTTATTGACATGGACCCGTAACTCTGCTAATATTGTCTTCCTGCCTCCTCCCTATCTTTCCTGTCGCTCTTCCTGATCTTCATTTCTTCTATCTCCCTTTCTTTCTCTAACTCCCTCTCTCTTTAGGTTAGACATTTCTAACCTAATCTGCTATAATACATGGTCTACACTTTCTGTAATAAATATACGCACTGAAGAGTTTGATTTCAATCATTCATTTATTTATATTTTGCGAAAGACAACAAAACAGTGTCCCGGGCATTATTTATCCTGCAAAAGGCTAGAATTATTATTCAAGTAAATGAAGCACTCAGAGAAATTCAGAAACTCGGCCCTAATCTGGAGTCTTGTGTTTCAGCCTACAAGGAAAAGATGAAGGAGCTGTCCATGCTGTCACTTATCTGCTCTTGCTTCTACCCGGAGCCACGTAACATCAGCGTCTATACTTACGACGGTGAGTTGCCACAACAGAAATGCGGCCGCTAGCTGGGTCATTTGGAAAAGCTTGGATTTATCATTTCTCTCTCACAGCTCCTGATACAATTAAGTCGGGATGTTGGAGATCCGGCAATTGATTTGGGTCGACCAAGTAGGATGTATTGATTGCCTGCTGCTAGAACCAGCGTGGGTTTTATGCTAATAAGCAGCGCATTAACATCTCTTAAGCACAGCTGCATTGTTATTCCATCTTATCTACATCCAGGTGTGGGTCCCAGGCTCTTTTCCAGCAAATAACAGAATATGCTAAGCTGTAATTAGAACAAGTAGAATTCGCAAGAAAATGCTTTATACTTAGAAAACTCAGGAGAGAAAACCAACAACCATGGAGTGTTTTGCTCTAGTACAGTCTTTATAAAGCTCCCATATTTTGTATATGCATCTCAACAATCTAATGTAATAAATTCCAGTAATAAAGCTGACTTACGACTGAGACCCCAGATAAAGAGAATTTAAAAAGGAAGCCTAAAGCGCAGCATAGCTCTTAATTTCACTGCAGGGCAACACTTTCAGTTTGATTTTCCCTGATTCACGCTATACTTGGGCTTCTCTCCTGGTACTACCATTACTTGGGTGAACTCAGGCAAGTTACTTAGATTCTGTGAAACTTGTTTAACTCTAGCTCTTCCCCACCCCCAGCATTGTTGTGGGGCTTAAGCGGCTTAATAGAACTCAAAGTTTTAGCTTGGCCCTTAAAAGCCCTTAAAAGTGGTAGCTACCATCAGCAATATCATCCCTACTTCATTCAGTCAATTAAATCCAAATGTTTGATACAGTTACGTGTATACTAGGTATGCACATGTATAAAGAAATATATAGAAGATAAAGTGAAAGGAACTGTCTCAGTTATGAGTGAGTTTTCCTTTCAGGTACACCCTGGTAGAATAGTAGTTAGGTTCGCTGCCTACGGCAGGTGTAGTCCATATGTGTCCCAAGGACTCGGATTTGTGTCCCAGGGCCAGAGGAGCAACAAATGTGAAGAACTAAATGAAAATAAAAATGTTTCTTCCTCCTCTCTCTTCCTGCCTGCTTGCCTACCTGCCTTCATTCCTACCTGCCCCTTTCCTTTCAAAGAAAAAAAGTTTTTCTTCCAAAGTTACTCCTTCCTGAGACAAGCATCATAAACGCTAATTAACTGCTTAATACAGGAATGTCCTTCATGTGAAAGGATTTCGGTTTCCAACCAAAATTCTCATTAGAATGCAGACACAGTACCTACTTTAAATAAAGTAATTCCGACAAAAGACAACCAGGTGGAGCTTTAATCTGCTAAAAACTGCTGTGACCATTAATCTCAGCATATTTCTTCTGAAATTCTAGTAACTCACTATGTATTGTCATTGGCAAATATGAATGTGGCCTGGGTCTCACCTTCCAGGAACTTGAGATGTGGTGGAAGAGAATTAGAACACACAAATAATCAGTTGGTAGAGTGTGTGATTAAGTGCCAATACAGAGGTTCTAGAAGGCAGACACTGCCAGTGACTTTCTGCCAGTTTAAGGATGGAGGTGGAGGTCCGGGCAGGTTGCCAAAAGTTATATGTAAGCTGAGTCTTAGTTAAACAGACAACTAACATTGCCAGCACTCCATTTCCTAAAAAAGCTGGTAGAAAATTCAAATTTCCAAAGCCTTTAACCATGCCTTGTATTTCTATATTAAATAATAATTTGACATGTTTATTGCAGGCAAACATTATAATAAGAATTAATTATATTCTTATTAAATATTATATATTATATATGTTATATATAATATATAATAAGAATTATTATTATTATAGTTTACATTTACAAACACTAAATGCTAGACTTGTGCTTTAGTTAAATATCCTTTATCTTTTTTAATATATTGACAATTCATTCTTTTAGAAAACATCTTTATCGAAGTATAATTGACCATTGCATGTACCTAATGTATATAATTTGATTACTTGAACAAGAATCTTTTATCTTTTAACTTTCACAATAATCTAATGAGAAAGGTACTCTTCTTTTTAGCTCTCTCTTTTTAGTTGAAATAATGAAAATTTAAAGAATGTACTTAACTTACCGGGTAGCACAGCTAGTATCTGAGTATAAATACAGGCAGTTCCAATTCCAGTCTCTAAGCCAAGTCATTTAAAGTCCCATCACCTTATCAATAAGTTAATTTTTATTTGTCAATACTCTCTTGAAATCCTTTTCCATAGGTTTGCAGAATTTTTATACAATTGTACTGATAATGAAAGTATATATTAAATACCTTCAGTCACACTTAAAATACTTCTACATCTATGAAAAAAACACATCATTTCCCATATGTTTATTGAATTGGCTGATTTCTGTTTTATATCACCCCTTAAGGATCTAAGATCAGTTCCTGTTCTTGGGTTTTACTTGACCGCAGCCT
This sequence comes from Solenodon paradoxus, assembly GCA_004363575.1. Classification (NCBI taxonomy): domain Eukaryota; kingdom Metazoa; phylum Chordata; class Mammalia; order Eulipotyphla; family Solenodontidae; genus Solenodon; species Solenodon paradoxus. The sequence goes on along the minus strand of RJWH01003182.1, from coordinate 142,689 downwards.
CAAAGTGCACTAACCAGGCTGTTCAGAGAGCATTAATGGAGGCGTAATAGTCACATTAAGAGAAGTAATATTTCTTCTTTGCTCTGTTCTAGTCAAAATTCACCTGGCAATCTGCCAGCATGGCTGCCACAATTGAAATGAGACATTAATAAATTAGAGAGTGCTTCGAGGTTAGGAAGGGATGAGATGGAAAGATTCAGACAGCGTGTCATTTTAGGGCACTGAGGATATGTTAGCCTAGGGGAACTTTTCTGAAATAGAAAATCCTATTTTCAAATATGTGAAAGACGGTGATGCACGACAGAGAATGGCCTAACCTCATGCAGGTTCAGGAATGAAAGAAGGACCAGTGGGCTGAAATGAGAAGAACGGACTCTGAGCCTCCAAGTAAGGTCTGACAATCTGCTTATCTTTGCCATGGAAGCTGCTGATGAAAATAAAAAAGGCAAACTATTCTTCAATTCTTGACTACCAACATTCTTTAAGTGCACACAGTGTACAAATTAGATAGGCAGATATTTCCTTCTTTCTCCTCCACGTAGGACCTCTGCACACCTCGCTCCTGTGTACACCTGAGGTGTCCTGAAGGAGGATATTCTAAGTAACAACAAAAGAGGAGCAAAGATATCTCAGTGGTGCCTGTTAGACTGTGAGCACTGTGAAGACTGAGACCCCCCATCACAGTATCTTCCCAAGAGTGGACACTGTACTTGCCTGATGGTGCACATCAGCAAATGGAAGGACAAAAGAGGAACCAGGGGATACTCTGCACACAAACTTTGATTTGGCCAAATATTTCCAACCATTCAGTGAGTTCTATTGGTTCTAACATAGCTTCTGTGATTTCGAAACACAGGACTATACAGGAAAACTGGAGAACATCATTATTTTCCTCATCATGTAGCCTGAAAAATACCTACAGCCACAGTAAGGACCCAAAATATAAAAGTCTAAATCTGAGCTGATTTTTGTGTGAATCTTAAATATATTTAAAAGAAAAGTAGGCGTGGAGTAGAGGTTGGACCCAGTTAGTGTTCCAGGGCCAATGGAAACAGCCAAGATGAACTAAATTGAATAAAGTGCTTCTGCCTCCTCTATCCTCCTGCCTGTCTACTCGCCTTCATTCCTGCCTGCCCTTTCCTTAAAAAAAAAATAAAGTAAAATAAAATAATAATGATGAAGTTTAATTTAAAATCATTTCAGGCTATTTTTTTCCAAGTATGCCACCATGATTCAACCCCCTCTGGACCCTGCTGAATTCCCTAACACTACAAATATTGTTTGTTAAAATAGATCTATAATTACACTAAAAATAGAGGTCTTCTATGCTCAAAATAATGTCTAAAAAGTGATTATATGCAACATTTTATTCCTACTTACCAGAATATTAATATTACTTTTCATTTGAAATAATTTAAATAAACTCATGTTCCAGCTCTGTAAGGTTTAACAGTCTCAAATATTCATTTCTCAGATATGGAAGTGAAGCAAATCAACAAACGTGCCTCTGGCCAGGCTTTTGAGCTGATCTTAAAGCCACCATCTCCTATCTCAGAAGCACCACGAACTTTAGCTTCTCCAAAGAAGAAAGACCTGTCCCTGGAGGAGATCCAGAAGAAACTGGAGGCTGCAGAGGAAAGAAGAAAGGTAACTTTTTCCATAGGTTTTTAATGTTTCTCTATTCCTCCTCTCTTCCCTCCTCTTCCTACCCACACACATACATACACATAGCACACATATATACTACACACACTACTAGCAGAGGTTTCAGGGGACAATGATACCTGAATCTGCACCATTCCAACACAGAGTTCAGCTAGTTCAAGTAAAAAACTGATTCTCTCAGGCTATCTTGCCTTACTACCTGCCCTTGAATTTCATTCTTCCAAGGTCACAACTCTCTCTGGGATCTATGAGTTTCTTCCTTGGACCATTTCTAAGCCTTGATGCCATTATTTTATCTTATTTCCCTTGGTTCCTGTTCACATTAGGGTGATTTTCTTTAATCTTTCATTTAAATCTTTAATTTTCCACATTGAGATGCTAAGAAAAGTCATGGGTATTAAAAAAGGGACAACATTCAGAAATTTCAAGTGCTCTATACCTAGAAACAGAACTTATGTCTGAATATATCTGTCCCAACTATGTGATTATGGGAGTCCATCACATCAGTGGTCTTGATGAACCCAAATAGAATTATTTTAGGTAATCAATTCCTACATTGCATTTTTCACTGACTTTATCATGGTGAACTTTTAGAATCATATAATTATTAAGAATATATTCCATGCACGACCTTATGATTTGAATGGAAATTCTTCACTGGTAATCACTTTGTTATTAAGATGCTGTATAGGACAGTCATATTAAACACTTCCATGTTGGATAGTAACAAAGTGAATGAAGCTAGTGTTTTTCTCCTAAAGGCTGAATTCTCTAACAAGAAATGCAAGAAAAACCCAAATGTGTGTCCTTACACACACACACACACACACACACACACACACACACACACATATACACATACCACAAATGCACATAACTGTAGTATCAAACAAGAGGCTCAAAGATTAGAAAACCTGAGATATAAATAATTAACCACAATAGTATCAAGTGCGTTGCACTCAAGGCAGTTTAATTTCACACCCAAGCATTGGTGTCCTCTAGTTAACAGACATAGGTCACAGGCTCACATACAGAGATGCTGTGAATTGATTAGAAAATTTCAAGTCAGTAACTGAGTGACTGAGCTGAAATTTGAAACTTAGAGATAAAAAGTCAACATCATGGTTTAGGATGTTGCTGGTATTTCTGGGTAATGTGTTTATTTCAAAGGAAATTATTAAAGAAAAAGAATACAAAGATGACCAAAACTAACTGGATGTTCTCATAAAACTCCTTGAGTTAATTAATTACTGATTCTGGTAAAAATTCCTGGACCCTCACATCAATAAATTATCAGCAATTATACATTTAATCAGTTGAATTGAACTAGAAATTGGTTATGTGACTAAATTCATTTCAGATGTAATCAATCATCCGGCATTATGACATCCAGGAAAAATGTTCTTCAGAACCCTCTAAAATCAGTGTCTCTTCACATTTCTAGTATTGTTACAATTTTCAAGGCAAAAATCATTATCTAGACTGTCCCGGTAGTAGGGTTTTAATTAGAAGAAATTATAATTAGCAAAAAGTGTCAACTTAAGAATCATTAATTAATTACATTTGATTGGATTGTACTGACATAGCACTCCTTTGAAGAACCGACCATTCTCTTTCAAGGGCCTTTGGTAAGTGTATTTACATCAGTAATTATCTTAGGAAGATACGCATATAACCAAAACCCAATTCAACTAGCTAAGACAAAAAAGGGCTATGTGACTAAGACATGTAGAAGTAATTAAAATCAGAAAAAACTACATCCAGAAAATGAATCAATATTGTCAGAAAATTTTTTATATCTTTTTCCTACGCTAATTGGTTTCCGTACCAACAAAGGTTAGTTTCCAAAACTCTCGAATTATTTTCCTCACAATCAGCAACTCCTACAGAAAGCAGAAAGAGAGCTGCTATTTCCTAGGAGTTCTTTTAAAAGTAATGGAAGGGAGTATCAACAGCCTGGCCATCGCTGAGCAGCTGCTGTGATCAGAGAATGTCCTGTTTTGATTGGCTGGTCTGGGTCACGTGCTCACCCCTCAGCAGCCTTGCTTTGGGGATATCCTTGGGTGAGAAATGTGGAAGAGTAGAGCCCCAAAAGAAAAGTGATTTGTTTGTAACCAGAAAAAAGGAAAATGTATTGAGACAAACAAGATTACAGATAGCCACAATTCTTATCTTAGACATTGAGTGTTACTATAAATATTTGATAATTATTTAGTTCATATACTTTCAGTTTGTAATTCTCTTCTTCAGCCTTACCAATATCCCACGTGGTTGTTTTCATACAAATGGAATGAGAAAAGCCATTTATGCACCTATAGGAAACAATGCTGTTCAATAAAAATATAATGCAAGACACATATATACTTTTTTCCAATAATCACATTCAAAAAATTCAAACCCATGAAAAGAGCCATATGTCAGTAATTGGACTAGTGAGTGAGTTAGACATTGGAGCTATCTATGATTAGATCAGGACACGTCTTGTGAACAATGGGGGACCTTTATTTCTAACTTTTTCACATTTAACTTTATTTTGTTTTTACATTTTCTCTAAGAATTACATTGATATAAAAACTCAGAAAGTTAAAAGTAACTTCCATGCTATGATTTCTGTCTACATTATCAGAACAAACCTGTTTAAAGCTTAAAATTTACTGTAATAGAATCTTCTAAATCCCACTCTTTCTTCTATAGTTGCTTAGGGTCTCAGTTGACATGTCAGTTCCTTCTTGTGGAGAGGAGACCTCTAATATCAGAGGTCATGTGTTAGTCTTCCTCATGTGCTCAGATTTATGTTGCCTTTGTAGCACTCAGCGTGCTTTATAAGCATATGTGTATTTATATGAATATTTAGGTAACCTTACATCTTTCCCCACATTAGATTATAAATTCAATGAAGATAGTCATTGTGTCTTGGCATTAATTAGTGCTAAATATTTTTCAGGAAATAAATGATAACTCTCATGGTCAAATGTTAAAGTGACAATCTATACTTTGTTTTGACTTTTTATTTCAGCATCCCAACCTAAAATAATACTAGAGTCAATAGATTTCAAAATGACATTCTCTGCAAAAACACTAAACAGCACAATCCAAAGAATTCTCAGTCTGGGGAAAATCACTCAATAGATATTGATTGACAGGTAGTTTCTAGGAACTAGGTATGTTCTCATCAACTGTACATAACAATGAGAAAGAAATGACAAATAAATATGTAGTATATCAGATGATGCTAAATTGGGTAGGACAAAGGGAATTGATGGTGCTGGGGGGAAAAGTACTATTTAGATGGGGTAATCAGAAAAAAAAACCTTGATTATGAGAACTTTTGAAAAGCACGAACGTAGAAAGGAAGAATATTGCGGAAAAGAAGCAAACATGAGAGTCTGGGATAAGCCAAGCAGCCCTTCTCTAGAATTGGAGCAGTTGAAGTAAAGAGAACAGCAACTTAAAGCCCCTGAGTTTGGGGTACACTCGGAATGTCAGAAAAATAACACAGAAGTCATTGTGTTATGGGAGAGATTGGTAGGAATTGAGGGCAGAAGACATTTCAACATTTTAAGAACTATGACTTCAAATGAATTTGGAGATCATTGAGGAAAAGAAAGCCACTTTAAATGTTGATGTGAATTGCACCCTTTCCAGATAAATTAAAAAACTGGATGACTTAAAAATAGTGTCAGATAAATAGAGAAGACATGAAAGTCTTCCGGAATAGGAGAATAGTGCCAGAACTAAGGATAAAGAGATGAAAAGGGCAATAAGTACAGCAGTCGTTTGAACTAGTAGATTTGGTAAGGGAGTTGGTTAGTAGGATGAGACGAGGAGGGCTCAAATTGAGTCACTAAGGGCTTTCAGAAGCGCACAGATGTCCAATCTAGCCCGGTGGTCAGCAATGTTTTCATTGCCCTGGGCTCTTTCTCTTCTCATCAGTTACAAGTTTTTAAAAATTCTACCTACCAAACAGATTGCATTTAAATAAATATTGATAAAGTCCCTTTGTCATGGTTACAATCAAAAGTATCTATAATTTCTAATTAATATTCTGATTATTATAAAATAAGTACTTTGATAAAGACGTGAAGTGTGATTTCTGATAGGGCTTTTAAAACATAAAAACTATGAGCCACCCTCCCCTTTCACTAGCACCCTTGAAAGGCCAGCCCCTAGAGTTTAGGAGGGCACATCTGGGAACCAGTGACTTAGGCTGTGTTGCAGGGACCTCCTGGATATAGACTGGAAGTCTGTTATGGACATGTCTCCATGCAGGCTCAAGTTTACTTTGTGTTCAGTGTTTTGGCAGTTTCCCCAGCTTTTCATGCCACTTAATGACACCCTGGCACATTTACCTTCTGGAGACTCCATTGGAGGATCTTCCCTCAGGCTTCTTTGAACCAGAATTAATGCTCCATTGATTATCTGGTAGAGGAACTTTGTTATAAAAATGAGAAAGCCCTTTTCTGGTTTTTTCTCCCTTCTTTATTTCTGGGAATCAGTATTCACCTCCATGAGGCCATTATCTTAGGAGGGCAGCTTGAAGCTCATGTTATGAAATCAAATTTCCAGTACTACATCTGATCCATATGGTGAAATTATCTGAACCCTTTAGTCATCTATCCATCCATTTATTTCAACAAGCATTTATTTAGCAAGAGGCAGCAGAGCTAAACAGACATTCAACCCACTGGCCCAGGTCAACTTCAGCCTACTTCTGCTGTTTTGATATCATTATTAATCATTTCTCCTTTCAATATCCTAAGTGTCCCAGTTTGGACAAAAAGTTATATAGTAATCCTGAGCAAAGCACAGTGCTTAAGAGTATCTTTAAAGCATAGAGGTTAAGAACTTATCATTAAGAGAATGACTGTGATCAAAGTCTGGTATCACCACTTAATAGCAGTATGAGTTAGGGTAAATCACTTAATCTATTGTGTTATTTTAGCCATCTGTGAAATGAGACTAGTAATAGGGCCTGTGTCATGGAGTTATCTTGAGAAAAAGAAGAGTTACTATACCTAAAGGCAGACATACAGCAAATGCTATAAAAAGGATAAAAACATCCGTTCCTGACCTCACAGAGATGATGGTCTAGCAAAATTATGAAGAAAAGAAGCTTCTTATATTAATACAGGCACTAAAATGTTACCATGCAATACATTTACATGAGTATTTTAAATATTATAAAATATTATTCAGTTACAAAGAACAGGAACACACACATATATAAATGAGCCCAACTAAATGACTTGAAAAAAATTTAATTTGAAAAAATTATAAAAACATAAGGATTTTAATGACATTGATAAAATCACACATTAAAACAGATTAAATTAAAAAGAACATTACTCAAAGCAATTTAGTGTTATATAATTGGCAAATGGACAATATTGGACCAATCAACTCTTAAGTCATGAGTCTCTGAAACAAAGATGTGATGCTCAGTTTGGATAGAATGGCACAAAAGTTGATCCTGAGTCAATGAACCGAAATAGACTTACCTTTTCCATTTTGTCGGCATGTGACATGTAAATGACAGTTAAAGTTGAATGCAGGGAAAAGGGGGCTGGTTTTTACGGCAATGGATTATGAACTCAAGTGCCAGATATTCCTAATGCAACATTCAGGAACCATTCTGCTCCTCAGAAAATATGGCAGTTGGTCCACAGAATCCTCACTGGCATTGCCCCCCCAGTAAAGAACACATCGTGATTCTCTCCATAAGCATTAATCACTGTATAGCCATGACGGGGTTTAGCAGAGCAGCTTATTCTAAAGGCCTTTGGATTTTAAACATTTCCCACTTTGTATTAATGCTTATGACTCTTCAGCACAGCACAGTGCATTTTTTTCATAATTATATTCAATCGTCATATTTTACTATGACATTCTTTGTGGCTTTAGCTAGATTAATAATGTGTTTTTCTCATTAAGAATAAAGTAAATTATTAGAGACACGATCTAAACCACAGTACTTTGGTACTTGGAGAGCTAGTGTATAGTGAATGAATTTAGATGGCAAATAATATATCCAAATGATGACAAGGGACAAGAAAATAAAGGGGTAGAAATGTGTTTACTTCAGAAATAAACAGAAAGCTAGCATTATGTTAAACAGAGTCTTAAATCCCATATGTGTATATAAAATAAAATGAGTTTTATATACTACTTAGCTCAATTTATCTTCCATTTCATTTGTACAGTGATTAAACTCATCCTCAGTAATATAAGAAATGGTAATGAACCTCTTTGGAAAATGTAAAAGTGTTCCTAAATGTACAATAACTCCTCTTCCTGTCTCATTATTTTTCCCTTCACATATCTCTCATGTAATTATTTCAGTGATATTGAGTTCATTGTGAAGAAGTTTAAAGCCTAAAAAGGTGTTCACTGCCTTTAATGCGCTTTTGTTATTACAGAAACAAGATGGAGAGTGTTACTTAATCTTCTAGAACGTCATGTTGAACATCTTAGCTCCATAAATATTTTGCCTTGCTATTTGCATTTTATCAGCGGATCATGATCATGTCCTAATTTTCCAATTCAGTGTTCAGTGACCTTCAATCAATGTCAGGTATACGCTCTTCAAAAATGCTCCTCCGTGGTCAGATTCATTTCCCTTGAACGATTTATTTTCAACAACTTTCAACAAATCCTACTTCTCTAAATTCCCTATCAGTCAGCACAATCAAAAATCCTTTCTAGTAATCTGCCCAGCCGTAGACAAAGTAAAAATACCTATTCAACCTTGTAGTGAAGGACTATTTTTACCAAAATGAAGGAAAATGCTTCCACTTTTGTATATCATGTTTTTAATTCTACAGCCTCACAGTATTTTCATTTCATACTTTAGTACATTTTTCTGAACCTAATGCTTATTTTTTCATCGATAGACATATCAGAATCAGAACCAGTTTTCTTCCTTGAGACTATGACTGGGAGATTAAGCTATCTTTCTTTTAATATGTAATTTAGTAAGAAAAATATTAAAATCCAATAGAAAAATGTATGAAGGACACAGGAAGATAATTAAGGTAAGCAAATATATAGCTCACTTAAAATACATTAGACTATTCAATTTAGACATCAAAGAATTATATAGTTAAACTAGAAGATAACATTTCTGAACAACTGAATTAAATAATTTCATTAAAATATCCTGAGAATGTGGTAAAAATGGCTGTCAAATACATTACAGCTACAAGTATAAAGTAATTCATATCTTTCAGAAATTAACAATATTATAACTACTTCAGAGCTGTATAACCTTTGTAGTATTAGTCCACTTCTGAAAACATATTCTAAAAAAAAATTCAAAATGTGGAAAAGACAATTTATATTGAAATAAGATTCCCACTATTCTTTAATTAAATAGAATTTAAAAACACTTAATATTAGATACTAGGAAAATATCTATGTATATTATAGTGCAACCATTCTATTGCATTATTGGTATGAGTAATGCCTTATGAAGAATAGGAACTAACCTAGAAAGATAGTTACCCAGAAATGCTAGATGAAAAGGATGAAATGCAAAAGTATGTACTTACTTTTATCTCCATTAAACTAATAAAAATGGATACTGCACAGTGTAGAAATAACATAACATATAAATGTTAAAAATGAAGCTATAAATTAATTACGTTCAGTGATCTTGTGATCAAGCGATCTTCCAAAGGGAGGGTGCTTTTACAAAGAAAATTAGGAGTGCAAAGAGAAAATTTAAGTTAAAACATAATTTCCTGAAGTGTAAAAGTTAACTTGAGCATGTGAAATTTTAAAATTAAGCAGTTGCCTCTTGATAACTATTCATGGAAACTCTCTCTACAAGCTGGTACAGCAGACACATGGCGTCTGCGCCTTGCCAAGGAGCCCATCCCCAAAGCGGCCCACCCGCACTCAACAAAGCAGAACTCAAACTCAGTTTTCTGTAAACCAGGTTGGGGCTCTTCTTTTACCCAGGGATTCCTGTTGAAAGGCTATTTCAAACAAAGGTGGTGAAAAATGTAGGTGACTTCTCTTTAGGGCATCATTGGAAGCCCTGATCTGCGGGAGGAGAAGAGAGAGGGAACTCCAGTATGTTGAACAGAAATTTTTCATCTCCTCCCACCTTTAACAGCTTTAACAGCTGATGAGCACATGCTGTTCTTAGAAAAACCATCTAAAAGCACCACTGAAGAGAATTGTGATAACTGAAGTTTTTTGTTTTGCTTTATTTTGATTAAGTTGGTTTCATTTTGTTTTTTGAAGCTGCCCTATGGTTTTCTGGCCTATTAGAAGAGAAAACTAAGGATCCGATCCAATCCCAAATTCTTAGACATTTTTGTAGATGGAGAAAACAAAACAAAGTAAGACTAAAATAAAATAAAGACGGTCTTATATTTGTAAACTGGGAGCACACACAAGCATCAGCCCAAAGACTCTCTAGGATCTCTGTTTAAGGAGGTTTTAAAGGACAAAATAAGGAGGAAGAAAGATAAGATTGTAGCAGTTGTTGACCGAGAAATAGTATTAGTTATAGACTACATCCCTTAAGACTTAATTGACTTTTGGTCAAGCTGATCTTGGTTACTATGGAGAGGAGAAAAAGAAAAAATATCTATAGAAAGATTAGATACATTTATACAGACAGATGGCTATATAGATACAGGTATGTATGACAGTTCCTGGAGAAGGTCAAGTCTAGCTGGACACCAGTTCTCGCCCAGCAGTAAATGGTTTTTTTAAAAGGTGAAACATTCAGTAGGAGGAATTTGGGCACAAGGTAGAATTATTTAGTCTGCCTGTTAGGTTGTCCCTTTCCAGACATCTCAACCATGCTTTGCGATAACCCAGTCTCCACTCCTTCCAAAAAGTTTTTTAGACTGAGAGTTAGAGAGATTGAATTGAATTTTCTGAAATGAAGGATCAAAGTTATCCCATCTTATTTCTTTGCAGTGTTTACACTACTGTGAATTCATTATTGTGCAGCCTCAATTAGGGGCTGTGTTGGGATACAGATGAGGGAATCAGAAAAGGACTAAAACTGTCATCGCCCAAGAGAACCACTGAATACACCAATTGTCCATAATCAAAGGAATTTGAACAAATATCCTGCACATATGAGACAGCCAAAATTTGGGTTTAGTTAAATAAGTGGTTTCAGTTGCCATCATCTCCTCGTCAAAAGTATTTTGAGTTTCACTTTCGATAATAATGGTTACCACTTGCTCAGTACTAACTGACTCAATATTAAATGCTGGTAAGTACCTTGCAAGCATCATTTCATTTGATCCTGAACGCCGAGACAGGTACTACCTTAATCCATTTGCCAAGAAAAATCCATTAAGACTTCTCTGAGAGAAAATGTAACACACACACACACACACATATGCACACACGTGCACCCTTTAGCCAGTCTCTCTTTTTTGCTAATTCAGTAGTCCTGATAACTATAAACGAGCAAGGTCACTGTAGGATGCTTTACCAATAGTCCTACCTAGGGGCAGGAAGATGAACACCTGAAAAGCATTTTATTCATGTTTCTTCCAGAAAGGATCCATTTGATTTTTAACTTACTTTGTATGAAAAAATCATTACTTTTTTTTTTTTAATTTTAGGGAGGGGTTCTTTTGCAAGGCAAAACAAAACAAGAATGTTATAGGTCTACTAAAGCTGTCAACAAAACCATTACAGAGTTAGTAAGTGTGGCTGGTTCCTAGAAGATTCTTTGTAATCTCCAGTGGGTCACTAGAATTGTTCCTGATAAATTTCAGAATAAAAACAGCAACAAAGACTCTTAAGTTTCTCTCATTTTAGTATCTGTGTAGTTTTATCTTAAGAGAAATTTCTTCCCCTGCCAGACTTACTGCTTATACATTAAAATCTCTCCAGTAAGGCCCCATGACCACTACCAACTAAAATGATTTCCTGTTAATTATTTTAATGATAATAAATACTTAACAAGCCATGGAAATTTTTTTGACCTACCATCATTCAGAAAGTCATGTTTACACTTACTCCTGTGAAGTTTCACTACAGAGCATCAGCCAACCCTAAGGGATTGCCCAGGAACAGTGTGTAATAATTGAGTCTTAAACCTAAATTGCTCAGTATTAAACTAATTTTAGCTGAATATTATGGAGAAGAAAAATTAATGCAGAAAGAAGTTAAATAACACAGTCAAAGCTACCAACACAGATTCAAACATAGGCTTGATACCAAGGCCCATGTCAGGCTAATTTTTAAAAGGTATTCTGCATTATAATCACTAGGGATGCAAATCAAAATTTAGATTCCTGAATCTCACCAAAGAAACACAGGATCAGACTCTACAGAAGTAGATACCAGGCCTCTGTCTTTTACTGTACACCCAGTAATTGTTAACGTAGAGCCAAACAGCCTCCTGAAAACTGCAGGCACACGATGTCGGGTGTATCTATCTTTTACATTTTTGTTCTAATCATTGAGTAACCAGAGATTTCAAAAATAATCCAGCTGACCACACATATATAGAGAGGTGCCCAATAAAGATTTTCTGCTGTCTATGGCCAAATAGATATTAATCTGTAATGTTTGCAAGTTTCCAAAGAGAATTTTGTAAGGTGATTAATGTAGATGGTTAGAGCATGGGCTGGGATGGGCAGGTGTGGGGCAGGGCAGTGAAAGAATTCACAAGTGAGCAAAAAATAGAAAGATTTGTTAGCCAGTGATAGATTTATTCACTCTCCATGGAAGGAGAAGGGCCAGACTCTAGGAGATTAGCCAGCAATGATCATTAAGTATCAGGGTTTACATAAGGCTAGGGAAGGGTGTCAGCTGTGTGGGATTCAGGCAGGTTCCCAGATTCTCATGCAGCTGGAAAGCAGGATATTTTTTAGTTTTTCAGGGGTTCAAGGGTATGGGATTCTGGGAAACAGGGTACTTTCCTAATTTTTCATGTAGCTGAAGTGAGGGTCTTATATTCTCTGGGAAACAGGCCACTTTTCATCTTTTTAGAGAGCTTGGAGTGGTCTTACACTGTCCTTCCCAGGCAGCTTAGGGGGTCTTCCATTGTTGAGAGGTTTATCAGGCAGTTGGGAGGGGATCTTGCCTCTGGGATGTGGGTTCTGACTGGGTGGGGACTGCTGCTTCTGGTATCTTATTTCTGGCAGGGTGATTTTCCATTGACCTCAGGTTCAAGGCAAAACACTGCCTACAAATGCTTCTTTTCAGTCTCCCTTACACATTTGGGTTATGAAAAGAGGGGCGGGAGTCATTAGGTTGCTGTGGAATAAAAGGGGAAGTGAATTTCACAATTTTATATTGACAAAAGTTGAGAAGTTCATTTCAAGACCCAGATTACAAATGATCCAAAAAGCAATGGGGCATGAAAAAGACTGGAACTTGCCCCAATACTCACCTAATTTCCTCAGGCTTCAATGGATTCAGCTATCCAGTGATTAATTACAGCATTTCTTGTTGCATAAATGCATAGTAGCATATTATTGAAAACAAAACAAAAACTCTTCAATGAGTAGGCTGACCATATTTCCTTGAGACAAAAATGGGACAGGATTACGTGCTAGTGACTAAGGGGAGGGGAGGAGGCAGAGCCATCAGAGCAGGAGCAGAGCAGCCAGGCCAGCAACAAATAAGTAGTGTTCTATGCCAACCAGTGATGACATAGTAACAACATGTGGTCTGAAGGGACTTCATACAAATGGCCAGGGCCTGTGAAACTTAGGTGAAAACCAAATTTGACACCTTTATAAGCCTCGCTCGATATGGTCTACCTAAAACACATGCCATTTTAACCATCCCAGTACCAGAAATACCCACAACCAGCCTAATGCCAGAAATGCCCAGTAACCCCCACAGTTACAGAAAAAAACCCCATAGTACTTACCTGCAGCTGGACTAGGCTGCGGTGTTTTGCTCCCTCTGAAGAAACAGGCACACGGGATTCTCTTCCCACCTGCCTCCTGTTTCCTCACAGGGACAGGAACAGCAGGAACAGCCATGGCCTGCCAGTCAGCACCGTCAAAGGCTATCTTTAACGTGGAGGAAAAGAGGCAGCTGCTTTTGTGCCCATCAAAAAACCGGGCCCCGGGCAAATCAAATTCCCCATTTGCCCATGTTAAAGATAGCCCTGGTTTATGAAAATTGGGACAAACTGACATTTTTATTAAAATGACAGGACAATTGAGAAATATGAAAAAAAATAAAAATGGTACTGCCCCATTTAAAACAGTATGTATGGTCATTCTATCAATGAGGGTTAAATGCTACGCCTTCTGAAGTAGTCTGTCCAAATCATTCACAGCTGAAAATGGCTAAATGATGCTTCTTCTAAAACAGTCTATCCAAAAAGTTCGCAGCTGAAAATTGAGCTAACCACATTTCCCAACTAACCACATTCTATAGAAGCGCTAAGCCATGCAGATGATTACTTATTGACATTAGCGCTCAAGGCTAGAAATACTATCCATTTGAAAAGCACTCTCTCTTGAATCAGTGGACCATTATTCCTTCAGGTTTGTGTTCGGGTGATTATAAGATAAATGTGCTTTTCTTCCCCAGTCTCAGGAGGCCCAGGTGCTGAAACAATTGGCAGAGAAGAGGGAACACGAGCGAGAAGTCCTTCAGAAGGCTTTGGAAGAGAACAATAACTTCAGCAAAATGGCGGAGGAAAAGCTGATCCTGAAAATGGAACAAATTAAGGAAAACCGTGAAGCTAATCTAGCTGCTATTATTGAACGTCTGCAGGAAAAGGTAATCAGAACAAATTTCCAGATCTGATGCATAGCTTCATATACAACACAGCTGTGTGAGCTCTCAATTACCCAGGCACCAGAGACTTAATCAAAACTTGCAGTCGCAGGCAGGGTCTCCCAGAGCAGCACTGACTTCAGTGGGGACAGCAGCGTGGTAGAGGAATGGGAACCCAATATTAAAGCTGGAATTGGGTCACATTTTCTAATGGTGAGGGGATTCACAGAATCTGAGTCATGCTTTTCAAATGTATAAAAGAAAAAGAATGTTAAGGACCAATCTATTGAAAAAAGCATAAAATTGGAAATATTAAGTATTTCATGCATATGTATCTTAATAATACAATAATACACAATAAAATAGATTTGACATTTCACTTAATATTTAATTAATACTAAATATCTAAATATTAAGTTGGAAAATGTATTTGTCAGAAAAAGACAGTATATTGGTGAATAGTGGGAAGTCTACCCTCTCCCAGGTAGAAAAGTCTACATGGCACCCTAGACCCTGATAATATTGCATAGCACCAAAGCAACGGGGAAGTAGCAGGGGATGTTCATTTCTCAAGATCTGATATCCTAGTGGTTTTCTCCTCACTAACCTGAATATATGCCATTCCCATCAGTTAGTGTGAGCAGTGCTGGATATCATTTAAAAATTGTTCATTTTCTGTTTTCCCTTTTGTAGGATTTATGCTATCCATCCACCACCACCACCCAAAATACTGTCCTTAGAAAATGTTCAGTATAGCAATGAGTAGTTTAGCTCTGTGCCCCTCCAGAAACAGATTTTGCACTGAGAAACAGCATCTCAGAGAAATGATGCCCCAATCCTTTCTAAGCAGTAGTGAGTGCTATTACATGTTAGCCACTGGAGATACAGAGAGAAATAGCAAATCAGAGCACTGAGAGGTTAGACAAGATCAGCCTCCTGTTTTCTGAGTATGTTTTAGGAAACTTCGTGTTTTCTGCTAGAGTTGGCTGCCCTCACATAAGGATTAGGCAGCTCTACCCTGAAGTTCTGACAGTTCTTTGTTTTCACTCCCATTCTCTGACTTCAAATTCAGACCAGAACCAAAGTAAGTCAGACATAAAATACATATGTGGAATATGTACATATAAATAAGGAGTTTGTCTAATACAAGGAGGAACACATTGAGGCTCTTCGCAGTGGTGACGTGGCCAGGAGACAGAGTAGCCACTGATTCCTTGGTCCAAATCTCAAAGCTGAGATTTAATTTGTTTCTGTAAGCTGGTGCTTCCATACTCTGAACTGTGTTACTGTGTTTACCTAACTACATCAAGGAAGGACTTGGAGAAGGCAACAGAATTCAGCTCTCTGCAGGTTACATGGGGTGGTGCCACAGCAAGTACTTAGCTGAACTATAGGAAAGCAGTTCCACTGGCTAATATTAATACTCCTGACCTTGAGTCAATTAGTCTGTTTCCATTTGCCCTGACACTTCTCTACACAGCCCAGGAGATTCCTGCTGACAGATGGCTGCTATCACAGACTGCAGAAAACACTGTGTGTTCTACTCATAATCACTGTGACTCTGCCTTCATCTCATGTCCTAGGCCCTAAGTGAAAATCCAGTTAAGTTGCTAGAAATGGGCCATGCTGCATGCTGTTCTTATTCGGGGATTCTCGGTTAGACCATTAGTATCCAGTGCGAGAGTAATATCATTGTCAATCCAAAAGTATTATAGCTTTCAAATATTATACATACACAAATATATGGCATATCCCTCTTCATTTCCATTATAAAATAGTTCATAAAATTTGCATATCTGAACCAGTATTTCCAGAAGTGCTGGATTTTAATGGGCACTTATTTTCTTTGTATTTATCTTCATCCACCACCACCCCCATCCCTACTCCTTTTGGTACTATTCTCCACTCTCACCCATATTTAATCTCCTCCTCTATACATGCATGATACACATATGCATGCATACATATACACGTGTGCATATGTATATGTATGTGTGTTCATGAATACATATATACAGTTGGCCCTGGAAATCATCTGTGGAGTGTTTAACATTCCTGACATCAAGCTACAGCCTCTTTAGGGGTGGGACCCAGACTTCCATATTTTTTTAAAGCTCTTCAGATGTCTCCAGTATGCATCCAGGTTTTAAAATGAGTGGCTTATAACCTGCCGTGATTTGAAGCTCAGCTATCAGTATTCTATTCCATGGTGAATACCGAAGCCCAAATTATTTCTAGTGCCACATTTTCCCCATGAGTCCATAGTTTAACAGATAATTTTTAAATTTAATAGAATATTTGACCAGCATCAGTCAAGATCTATTATTTACTCAATTAAAGTGACGTTACCCATTAGGTCATTCTAAATTTATTTCCATTTGATGTTCTTAAATATGTTACAGATTTGGTACAAAATTTTTGCTTATATATTGTGTATATGTTTGTGTGTACTAAAACTACTTTGCCTTTTCATAAAATAAGACTAAAGTAGCTTTTTTCACTATGACCAATAACTAGGTTTAGATTTAAATGAAATTACTATATGAAATTAGAAATTTTAAAAAGGATTAATATTAGTAATACTAAAAATGCATGTAACTGTCAATATGACATAAGCTGTTCTTGAGTCTGCCACAATAAAGGATGATTACTACTTGAAATGCTACCGTTTGATCAGTTAATGATACAACAGGTATTTACTGAGTCCCGATTATAGGTTTAGAAACCTGGAAAAGGATATAATATCAAATGGTATTTGCCAACCATTTTTTAGTGCAGATAATATAAAATGGTATTTGTCAACCATTTTTTAATGCAGACAATGTAAAATCCATCAATGAATAACAGCACCAAAAATTAGAGAATAAGACAATATATAATACGAGTCAATATAGACAATAAATGCGAAAGCACTGAAGACTGTCAGTAAAAGTAAATCCACATTAAGGCTAACATACTAAGTGTCCACTATTTTGACAGTCCTCCCTGGTCCTATCAGTTAGCCACGAGATATGATACAGCCACCTTTCCTCCTCAGTCCCTTTCCTCCTCAATTAAAAGAACTAAGCATTTAAGCAGAACATACCCTCCACTGATACCTGCAACAGTATCTTTGGAGTCATTCACTGCTCAATTCCCAGAACCCTCTAGGAGCTCCAGTCACGATAGCCCAAAGATTTTAGGTAAAACTGAAATCTTAAAGCAAAATCACTTCAGAATTTACTGGAAAACAGGTTAAAATAAAAGGTTTTGATTTAATTTTCCAACTGGGACCCAGAGATCAGTATTACTTTTAAAGTTTACCAGTGGGCACTAATATTTAGCCAGAGTTGAGAGTCATTAGACTAAAGACTTTTTAAATATTTTTTCTTGTCATAAATTATATTTAAATGTTTTATCTTTATTTCATAAAAGTGCTCTTGATTCCTTCAGAGAAAGTTATACTTTTTGTGATATTTTGCTTGTTATTTCCATAGCACCTTATCTCAACACACCATCCTATATAGAAAAAGACTCAAATATAGAGAAGGATATGAGAATGCCTATACCACAAAGATTTACATTCAGTAAATCTGTTTATGTCACTCAAATGGATTGACAGAAATAGTCATACCTAGGATGACTCAGAATTGGAGTCTATGGGATTATGACTGATTCTGGTGAAGTTAAAACTTTTCTCATTCTTGAAGTAGTATCAGAAAAACAAAGAGAAGAGAGAGAAGCTTTCTTCCTTGCTTAGCACACTCAGCAGTATCCTCCAGAAAATGCACTGCTTACCCTCCACAAATCCTGAGTAGCAGCAATTCTCTTACCAGACCCAACCGGAAACTGTAGTGAATGGTTAATTTAGAAAAAAATCTATTAAATTAAGTGTAATCATTTTAACAATAATACATTCATATAACTTTAATGTCAAATATTAAAGAGCATTCACTTACCAATCTTTTGACATAGTCAAGAACTTTTCGAGAAACGGATTATTTAACTGGGTCCTGTGCCTTTTTTTCTGCATTATCCACACCTACACTACATTAGTTATGATTTAGAGTTTCAACTTCTTTAAAATTGAGTGAGGACCTAAGAAATCTGCAAAGTAATCTAAATATAGAATTTTTATAACTTTCTCCTAGCTTTTATAGTTGATACACCTAGTATCTAACAACGCTTTACTTGCTCAAGTACTTCCAAAACCACCTCTCAACTTTCATAATTTTCAACTAATGTAATTTTTAAGTAAACTAGGTAGTTAAATTTTCAAATTGAAATAATTGAACAGATTTGGAAATATCATTGATTACAATCAAGCATATAACTCAGGGAGACGAAAAGTATGGGGAAATACTAGGGAAGAACCTGATAGCCTCAAGCAACTTAGCACTGAGGAGCTATCAGAATGAATGGAGAGTGGAGACTATTCGTTAAGCTAACAATTCATTTAAGCAGACTTCTACTGAACCTCATTTGTATCACATCTTCTTGCTTTTGTAACTCCACTACAGTCAATGCCAAGAATGCTCAGTTCATTATATTATAACAAATATCAAAGGAAATTTCAGTGACTTTTCAAGAGAAAAGAAAAAAAAGCAAGACAACCTTGACAATTACTTTATCCAAACACAAAATGCAGTAGTTAGCACATGAGAAACTGCTTGCATGTAATTAATAATTTCATCTATAACAATATAGAAAAAGTCAAGTGAAAAAACTATTGTCATTATTTTAGTGACAGTAGCAGTCATATTATAGTAATATGATTTAAGGTTGAATGAATATATTTTCTTAAGGGAGTAAGACTCTGATTCTTTCCCTAAGAAATTATTTTGATTATATATATAGTTCTTTAGATAAAGATTTCAATCATTATCAGTTTCCATCTATTGTAATCATTCATTCTTCTCATATTTTTTTTCTTTTGTCATTGATTCACAGATGCATATGCGTAGCAATTTACTGTTGAATATGTGTATGAAAGAATAATGAAAGTAAAAGGGGGGTTAAAACAAAAATTTGATTGCGACCTGCAGGCCAGGCATTTTGCCTGAACTATGTGATTTAATACAAGCCTAAAAGCGTATATTGTTACCTTATGTCATCTAGATTATTTCCTAGGGCAAAATTTATTTCTTTAAACTAATTTTAAGTTTAATAAGACGTGTGCTTCAAAAAAATAACATTTATTGTGACGTTTCCTATTATAGTATAAATTAGAGTTTCTCGGAATCTTTAGATTTGAGATGCTGGGCTTTTTCTCAGTTTTCATCAGAGCTTAGCTCTCACTAATCAGTTTCTTTCCTAAATGAGAAAAAGACTTTGCTGCATCTTTTTCCTTAGAATAGCAGAACAGAGAGAAGCAAGAGTCAGCTGTATCCATGCTAATTCCCCTGTGACATTTCCAAACAGGATATGATTTCTCCATACGTGCTTTTTTTTCCTTTCTCTTCAATGGCTTTTAAATATACACAAAAAGCTCACTTAAACCAATTAAATAAATTGCTTTTAAACTTTCTCTAGAGTCAACTTCCTGCTTACTCTAATTTTGTATTTTTGAAGGAAATGGAGTGCGTTATGTTCCTTTTTATCCCAGATCCTACATTTGAAAAGACACATTTTCCCATGTAATTGTACAGTTTTCTCCTCACGCTTGCATTGAGGTTGTAGAGCAGTAGTTCAGAGGATAGTCTGTAAAGTAAGGCTCCCTGGGTTTGAGTCCCTTATCTGTCATTTTTCAGTTCTGTGATCTCGAGCTAGTTACTCAATCTCTATAAGCCTCAGTCTTTCCACCTGTAAAATGGGAAAAATAACTGAACCTTTATCAGGATTGTGTGAAGAGCAAGAGAATTCCTACCGGTGAAATCTATATTTATATAGATCTGGCACATATTAAATGCTCAGTATTATAAAAAATGCTATAGCAGAGATGCCTTGAAATTAATAGAAATTAAAAATATGAATTATTTTATAACTGGTCAAGGTGATTGCCCCTGAACTAAAGGACTCTACAGAGCCAAAATTAATGTCTGGAGCTACAGAGGGAAAAACAGAGCAATATAATTATTATTGTAAATAGAATCATCAATAACACTAATGGTAATTAGAATTTTTAATTTCAGTTTAACATGCATTTGTTTAGCATCTTTAATACTCAATAAAATGTGCCTACAGTCATCTAATGCAGAATCATGTACTAAAAAAATACTGGACTTACCTTTCCTCTACCAGCTCCTCCTTCAGAAAGTACATTTACCAAACCAAATTGATTGCTTTAGTTCCTCATGTAAAAACAACCATCCACTAATCAAATATACTGAGCAAAATACTCTGCCACATCCTACAAGTGGACCAAAAATGAGAAAATAAAGTCCTGACCCTCAGTGAACTTATATATAAGCATCTTCTTGATACAGCACAAGCATTCAGGACAGAAATGCCTGTAGTACAAGTTAGAATAAAATGACTACACATAAAATCTAAGAGCTATATAGGTGTTCAGATGGAAAGTGAGATCACTTCCAGTCTGTGGTCTCATGAAAATCTTCATGGAGAAACAGACAACTGCTACAGGGCTTAAAGAGTCAGTTTCTGATCCTGACTAAACATAAATAGACGAGGGATCTTAAGCAATGAAAATTGCAGGAAAAAACAGTTCTATCAAACTGAAACCTCAAATACGTGTAGAAGGGTGGAGGGTAAGACTGGAAAGGTCACTGGGACTCAAGTTTTGAAAGTCTTTGACTAAGAGGTGAATTAGGACACACGCAAAAAGTCTTCTCCCTGCATCTAAGCCTCTCAAAGTATCTCACAGTAGTTACAAAGCCCTTAACATGTTAAGGAACAAGAGAAAAACACCATTAAAAATCATCGGGAAATATAGGACTTTTAATATTTTTATTGTATTTATTTATATTGAAGTAAGACTGATGTGCAGCATTATGTACTTAGCATGTATACAGCTCATAAAGCGACATCTGTATACACCACCTTATGTTCGCCACCAGAATTCAGTTTCTTTCCATCACCATACAGTTGATCCTTGTACCCAATTCATCCATCCCCCTCTCCTTTCTCTTTTGATGGCTACTATTTCTCTTCTAATTTAAAAGTCTTATTGCTATTATCTGATTTATACAATAGTCATAATATTGCAGACCCGGGGCAGGCGGTCTGCTAGGGCTTCTATGAGTCCTTTGGCTCCTAGTAAAGGAAACTAGCCAGAAACCAGACAAAAACCTAAGACAGAAAGCTTTATTGAGGGCTCACTTCAGGGAGTCAGCTAAAGGGACAGAGTTCATGTTGCTCCATTTGGGAAGGGAGAAGAAATTGTGTTCTGTGCATGGGGGAAAACAGCCAGAGAGACAGAGGCCAAAGCTGCCTCATTCCTGTTAAAGCTTTTAAACAGTTTCTCCACCACTTGAGGACCCTGGGAGGGAGGTCTCTCTGCATAGTCAGCAATTGGTAGTAACCATGACCTGGAGTCTCAGGACTTATTACCCCCACTTTGCCCCTTGGGCCTGGCTGAGGAGAGGTTTAAAATTGCAAAGTGACACTAAGAGGGTGGTGTCCAAAGTTAGGTTATGGAGTTGTGATAAATAAGATTCCTAGCCTGAGCTGCAGGCATCCACGGCTCCCCCTGCACTGAAGCCCCTAGCGCTTCTTTAATAACAGCTGTGTGGCTGGAAAGGGTCAGCTGAAGACAGCCTGCAGTTAGGGTTTTGTTATTCTCTACAGCAGCATTTCCTACCCATCTTGTTTTCCCTTCTGAACCTACTTTATTTTCTTAAATTAATTAGGCAACGAGAACTGATAGTTATATCATTTCTTGAGGAGATGGGCTAGTCAGCTAATTTGAAGAGAGACATTAGAAGTAAGCTGGTTCATAATTCTCTAAAGCCAGTGGTCCCAGCAAAAGAAAAGGAATCCGCTTGCTTCGAGCTCTTATTCTACCTGTCAGAATAATATTCAAAATTCTTATAATTATATGACATTTTAATCATTGTTTTAATCAAATTGAGTGTTTTTAAGACACTAGAAATCTTATAAGACCTTCTGTAATGCGACTCTAATTGAGTCTCATGTTTTCCTTTCCTGTGAAATGAGAAAAACGATCCTCAAGGCAGACACCAGCCTGGCTTGCTTCCAGTCAGGCACACAGTATGCCAAGGAGTGGGCAGAGTCCAGTGGTTCTTTGTGGCCCCAACAAGGAAGCTCTGTAACATTTCTTCTCCGTTTGGTGCTTTTTAGGAGAGGCATGCTGCAGAGGTGCGCAGGAACAAGGAGCTCCAGGTTGAACTGTCTGGCTGAAGCAGATGGAGGGTATGGCACGCCCCACCATTAGTAAATCCCCCTGCCTATATTATAATGGATCATGCGATATCAGTATGGGAAATGATGACATGGTTTAAAAAGAACTCATTATAAAAAAAAAAAAAAAAAAAAAACAGAATCAAAAATAAAAAAAATCAATGCGGTCTCTTTGCAGAATGTTTTGCTTGATGTTTAAAAATACCTTGGATCTTATTTTGTAAATACTTACATTTTTGTTAAAAAATACAAGTATTGCATTATGCAAGTTATTTCATAATCTTACATGTCCTGTAACAGGCTTTTGATGTGTGTCTTTCCACTCAAATGAATTTGCTAGGTCTTTTCATTTGGAAGCTCCCCAATGTCTAACTCCATTCCCTGTCCTTTTCATTCCAACAGACAAATGAGGTCAATAGACAGACTATGGTGCTAGAAACCCACCATTGCCTAATGACCTTGACGGCTTGGTAATCTCTGAACTTGACTAAGACCATAGCTAGGTCACAGGTATTGACACCACAAGAACTTCCACATTTGTTCACTCATAATCTGCTAACTGCCTAGAAAACTACCAAATCAGGCCAAGAAAATCCACCAGTCATAGCATTACTTCTGCTTCTACTGGGTTATGTGCTACAAATGTGCTTTGGCTTTAGAAAGGGATGGATGAGAAGACAGATCTGAGATCAACCTGGGTAGAAGCAAAAAAAATCGAACCTTTCAAAGTGCTGAACACAGATCCAAATCCACATGGTTCAAGCAGTTGTGAAATCGCTTTTCATGAAGTGGGCTTAATTCTCTAGTTTAAGTTCTTTTGATGGAATGAATTAATTAATGTGTCAGGTGGCTTATTTGTGGATGCCATGATTGATGATGTTCATTTTAAGCTCTTACCTATAGTACAAGTACATGATGCTACTGAAGATTTTTTCACTTGGAAACTGTGAGCTGGTAGTTGCATTGAAACAGACGTGCAAACAAAAATCAAAAACACTGCGGACTTTTCACTCAAGCTGGTCTTTCTTCCCCAGTGTGAGGCAATCCTGCCTGCTAGAAATCAAATTTTTTTTTTACTCCATCTGTGAGGGCCGACTCAGTTAAGGGGGTGAGGCAGGGTATTCGTGCCAACCAAGAGAATCACCAGATACTCACCATAAGTACCTATCGCAGTTTTGAAGTCATTTCTCCCCCAATTCCCAACTCCTGAAGGTTGCTGCCTGCATATTTACTCTTCATTAGTGCTATTTTCCTGTATGTCATTGTGAGCAAGCTGTGATTAATAAAGAATTGGAGTTCTGTGAACTAATAAAGATTTGTCTGTTCTCTTGCCCCTTCACATGTCTGACGCTGGAGTTCAGAATTTAAAAGGGAGGCCGTGGGATTAGACAGTCTCATAAGCAAAGAGATGATAGAGTCTGAAGGAAACCAGTGGCCCACTCATTCACTTCCCTTTGGAAACAGCAGGTGGCATCTCTTTTCTCTCTTCTTCTGACAGGCCAACACAGTGGGACAGGTCTTCAATCTGTTCTCCTGAAAAACATTCAGTGCTGAAGGAGATACCACAGGCTCTGACCGATGATTCTGAGGAAGAGAGTCCCTTTCAAAGCACTTGGAAGTTTCCTGGCACCACCAAATTCTCTCCCATGTGGCCACAGGACACTTTCCTCAATCCACTAAAATGTGATTTCCCTGCCATATTGCTGAATTGTGCGCTGCCAATAAATACACTGCACACATGGCCACAGCAGGGCCCTGTCAGTGACCCAGATGAATCCTACAGGACCAAGGGAATCATATCCAATTTTAACAGAAAGTCATAAATAATTGAAACCATACAGATTTTTATGAACAAGTAAACTGGGCAATAGTCCACAGGCACACTCAAAAGCCAAGTTTAGGGTTGAAACCACCTGGTCTCTATCTAAAATATCCTTTATTTATGGGAATCTAACACTGCAACAATGGAAACTGCTTAAAAACGTGAACACCGCCATCTTCCTTTGGGAAGTCAGGCAGAGATTCTGGTTGGCATAAAACTAGCTGTGTTTTGGTACTAATTTTTATATAATTTAGCTTGGAAAATATTACTTGATGGGCTTCCATTGGGTCAGACCATGTGATTGAGCCCCTGAAAATTGAAAATAAATGACCAACCATAAAATGCTTATAATATACTCGTTTATTTTGACCCATAACTAGTGAACCGAGTATATTGATGAATCCTTTTAGTATATTGAGGGGAAATATTATTTTTCTCTGAAGCTTTCTGAAATATTAAAAATAGTTGAAAAAACACTCATACTATTTTGTGGGTCCCTAAAAAGAAAAGTTCAACTTTATCACCTCAAAAGTAAAGAAACTAAAACACAGAGTGTGGTTTTGTTCCAGATTACAACACCTATTCTCATGATTTCTTTCCTGATTAGTAGCTCATTAGCAAATCATTCTCAAATCCTACCACACTGGTGAGGATGGGTCATGTCTGTGAAGCTCCCCTTGACCAATGGTTCTCAAATCTTAGTATATTTCATCATCATTGGAGGACTTTCTAAAAAGATTACATAGCCCCACCCCAGGAGTTTCTGATTCCTGAGATCTGTGTGGAAGTCTAAGAATGTGCATGTTTTCAACTGATACTGATGCAGCTTGGGTGCTTCCTCTCTGAAGAAGCCCCACTATAGACAGCAAAACTGGATGAGGTGTATAGTTTCTCAGGGGCAACCATGCAACAGACACATGTTCCATTGGGGTGAGGCATGAGAAGAAACCCATTCAGTCTTATTCACAGAGTGGGAGTAGGGCAGAAAACAATGCAAGAAGAAACAATGTACAACTACACCTTGCAGGATAATACAACAATAGAAAGAACATCCCTTGTGCAGAGGGTGGTGGGGTGGCAGGGTGGTGGGGGCAGAGTACAAAGCTATATGACAGGAAAGGTCAAAAAACCAATGACCTCACCTCTCACGCAACATTATTTTAATTGGGCTTAAACTATCTGAAGATATGCCTGATGCTTCAATATATGCACTAAGAGTTCTTTACAGGGATGATGACATTTTGTGAAGTGTCCATAGTTTGCTAGCCTGGTCATAATTACAGATTTTTTAGAGTCTTGGCTTCCTCGGGACTGTGTTTTAATTGTGTATGTGACTTTGAAATGCTCTGTAAAGAAAACTCACTTATTGCCATTGGTGTGAAGATTCATCCTCTTCTATCATTTCTACATTCAAAAATGTATAGAACAACTGAGGGTTGACAAATGCTATGCTCATCTCTAGAAGCAAGCACCAGACTTTAAAACATTTCAGAAGAGAAAGCAAAGGTAAATATGTCCTGATAACTATTCTCCACTACATCTACCTCCCTCTCACTGAGGGAGAAAATGTGGAGGCAAGACAGGCACCCTGGACTTTAGCAACTAAATAATTAATGATTTCTTGCATTCCAGTCCTAGACAAGACAAGATCTTTAATTTTAAAGAGGCAATTTGTTGAAAAATTGCTAAGGCAAACACAGATCCCAAAGCAAAATTAAAATCCCCTAAGCTTCACATTACTTCAGAATCATCTTGAATTCCTCAGTGTCTCATCACCCACTTCCAGTTCTGCTCATCAAGTAGCATTAATTTGATCTCCAATTTGTCCCTCATTCCTTGCTTCTTTTCTGCTTCCAGAAATACTGCTCTAGTTAAGGTCCTATTAAAGTATAATCACCTTATAATAACCAACATGTCTCCTTTGCTTCAATGTACAGCCTCCTCTTACATGCTTTGTACACTACCATCTCCCCCTCTTTACCAGCAGAATAAAACCCACACTCCTTTACACAGTATTAAAGTGCCCTACCATTTCTTCTTTCAAGAACATTATTTCCCTTGACCACCAAACCATTCAAAATGACATGACGTTTTTGGCCTCTCTGCACATGTTGTACTCATTATCTAAAATTATCCTCACTACAATGTCAGTCAGAAGAGGCCAGATACAACTGTGATAAAACCTGCAAACCCTTGGATGTCTCTGGGTCAATCACCCCAGCCCGGAGAGGATAACTTGGTATTATGAATAAACCATTTATATTGTATGTAAACAAAACAAAAAGCTGCAAAACCTCATTGAGATAAAAGTATAAAGGTTTATTTTTTACTTCTGCTAAACATCTGTCTTACCTCTGCCCAAGATGGGTCACTGTGAATGCTGCAGACATTCTTTGAAGTTGAAAGCTGCTGCAGCGGCCGCAATCTGAAACATTACTGACACTGTGGAAGAAGAAAAGCACAGAATGGCCAGTCATTCACTGACTCAAAGTTCCACACAAAGCAATAATGTAATATTTCATCAACCATACAAAATGATATGAACACATTTAATTCAAATGGTCAGAAAAGTACAATTCCATAGTAAATTCAGAAGAACTCCATGAAACAATAATCACACTTCGCCCTACCTAAAGTTGTTTGTTTGTTTTTTTTAAGGGTAAACCTGTTTGAGTTCTTTGGTAAATGTGCATCCTTTTCGGCATTAATAAAGTAAATTAGATTTTTTTAACTAAATATCACGATCTTTGCTGAAGTAAAGTTCAGACATTCCCATGTACATGACCTACATAAATCGATTAGACATTGCTATTGGCTGACAAAGTTTGCATGCACAGGCATGCACAGGCAGGCACCATTCTGCATGTTGGTACAAACAAAACCACTGCACTTCCACACACATGCCATAGAAGTTCAGAACAGCCCAGACTTTAACAGCAGAATTCTATCTTAGTTACACTAAATTGCTATCTGATAAACACCAAAATTCTGATATCAGTGTGTATGAGAAAAATCTTACATTTTAAACAGGACAAATTAACTTTTAACAAACTGTGAATGAAACCGGGACAGAATTTCAAACCATCTGGGTCAGCAGGAAAATATTGCTAAACCGGAACAATCCCAGTCGAGCTGGGATATGTGATAACCCTACCTTAAAGTCTTTCTTCTCTCACCTTTCTATCTGTAGCCAAGAACAGAGTTTGGCCAAACCCAACGGAAAGTCAGAGATTAAGGGAGCGAGTTGACACAGCCTCTGGGGCTGAGCAGGAAGAAGAAATGTAGAGACCAGGAAATGGCAGATAGAGAATATGGCGGCCTGCGGTCGGGACCACAGGCTTGGTGAACAGTACTAATGACGGCTCTGCCTTCCCCTTGCTGGTCATCACTGTTGTTCACTAAGTATTTCTGGCTTCTTTCCTTAGAGCATTGTGCTTCCCCAATATCTGTATTTAGATGTGGCTGTGTGGCTTACTTTCATCAGTCCAGTCAGAGCAGTGTGTATCACTTCCAATGGAAGCTGTAAGAACCAGTTCTTCATTCACCAAACCGACTTTAGTCTACTTCTACTGGCACTTGAAATAAACATGAAGCCAAACACAGTCCCCACCTCTGGGAGTCATGCAGCATGAGTAAACTAAGCTCTTTTAGAAAAAAAGAAAACTAGTTTACAAAAGCTTCCCGTGCATACTCTGTCAATCACCTCTAAAAGTTATAATTTCCTGACACTCCAGTTCCCATGACTGAAACTTCAATAAACCCTTTTGTGTATTAAAGGGAGAAACAAAATTGATCAACATTTCACTTAGATCTTTGGATACTCTAAGGAAGTCTTTTCAAACCCAACTGTGATAAAGATATTACCTTACACCTTGAATGCCAGTTAAGTAAATCTATCAATTCAGTTCTATGAATTACATGACACAAAGCTAGACTACATATTATTATGCAGTAGCACACAATCACTAAAATAATCCTCTCTTCCTCCTTTTGCGTCGTATTCAACTCTTCTCTCTTCCTCACCTCCCACTATCCAGTCGGCTCTATCTTCTACCTTGCGCCAAGGATACAATGGATATTTTAGAGGTCAAATCCATGAGATCCTCTAACATTTAGTTTAGCATTAAACACTCAGGTCTAATGAAAAAAAGAAAATAAATTACTGTCTTCTATCTTATTCCAATCTCATTGTCATATTTTTCCCTACCCATTTCAGTCAAGCTCTAAAAGCTGATTCTCTTAATTCAACTGTCATTTATCCCTCAATCTACCATCTTATGCCTTTCTGCTCTTACTTCTACAATGAAACTGTTCTCAACACCAATGGCGTCTTTGTTTCTAAACCAAGTAGGAATTCTTAGTCTGGCCAAATATTACTCAGTATTAGCCCCAGATGCTGGCTTCTCTACAGAGCTTTCTTTGAACCCTTTATATATAACCCAGTATATATAGTATGTATGTATGTATGTATGTATGTATGTATGTATGTGTGTGTGTGTGTATATATATATATGTATATAAATATATATATATATATATAAATAGGCTAGTAAGCCACCTCTTCTATGTGTTCTCAAAACACCCTGTGCTAAACAGTGTAGCGATCCAGTGCATGGACTCGGGAGTGTAAGGTTCCTAGTTCCGTGACACTGGGCAAGGTGCTCATCTTTTTAAAATTTCTTTAACAGGCATGTCCTGGTGACCTAGTAGTTTAAACCAGGTGCAGTCCATATACATCCCAATGTCCCCAGTTCAAGACCTGGGGCCTGGCCAAAAACCAATGATGAATAAGTAGATAAAACAAAGAAACTCCTTTCTCCTCTCTCTCGCTGCTTACCTGCTTGCCGACCTGCTCATTTTCATTCCTGTCTGTAACTTTCCTTTCCAAAAAAAAAAAAAGATGCTGTAACAGCAAATGCTGAGGTTGATCGAGTCATCATTCTCAATTCTTCACTCTCTCCATGGATCCTTGAACTTTTCCACATGACTTAGCAATATTTCCCACTAGAGAAAGCAGTTTGCCACTTCTAGATCATTCTATATTCTATTGATGCTGAGTTGACCATGCATCATACTTTGACCAAAGTAATAACAATGGATTTCAAGTGAGTAAAGACTTTAAATGTGCAGTGTTTGCCAGCTTACTCTTTCATTATTTGTCATGAAAGTATGTCATGGAGAAGTTTCTATAACAAGAGAATGTTGAGACACATGAGCAGGTCTGAATCAAAGATTATAAGCCTAGAGCCAAGCCCAGCTGGCCAACAACCCAAAAGAGAAAAGAAAATATGCAGGAACAATAAATTTTTGTTGTCATGAGCTACTGAGGCTCGAAATGATTTGTAACACAGTATGATTACGAGATTAGTATAGTTCCTAAGAAGATTTCTGGGATTAAATGAGATAATATAGTTTTGCACACAGCACCTGATATATAGTAACTATTCAATAATCATTCATTATTAATATATATCACACTCTATTCTAATTTCTGTTTGTTTAGCTGTTTCAATTGACCATAAGCTTCTTGAAGGCAGAATCTCTAATTCATTATTGAATACCTAGCATTCAGCAAGTATTACACACACACACACACACACACACACACACACACACACTCACACACACTTTCATTGAGTTAATGAATGAACAAAATGAATTAATGAGTTAAAAGGAGAATAATAGTGCAATGTTTGGCATATATAGGCACTTATATTCATTCCCATCTTCTTTCCTTCCTCTATACATGATAGTGTCTGCGTGGCTTTAAATCATTTGAGTTTGACATTAAACTTTGTTATACAAAAGACCATTTTGATTAACAGAAAAATACATTCCTGTGAAAAAAATGGAAAACTTTCTATCATCTAACATAGAGAAAAGCAGATAAAATCACTTGGGGACAGCTCCCTGACCAGGAGTTTCAAGTCAATACTTTTGGCTACACGCAATCAATCCCCTAATGTTCCCAGCAAATCACGTCATCTGAGCTGCTAATTCTGCTTACAAGTCATGCCCTATAAGGAAGCACCTAGTCCGAGTCTCTGAAGCTTGACGCTTCCATTTGTTCCAGACAAATGGTGTCTAAGTGAACCAAAGTATCTTTTGAAATGAAAAACTATAACACCAGCACAATTTTTAGCGTTTGGTAACAAATAAATCCTGGCATTCATGTGCTGAACACTGTACAAACATTGTCTCCTTTAAGCATTAAATTTTCTCTCTAAATAATGTCTTTCTCAATGGAAACACCTCTCCCTGAGGAATAGTTTCTTCTGCAGTCTTCTCAAGGAAATGTGTTAAGTATTTACCTTACTTTTATTTGCCACTTCCACATCATTCTACCACCTCCCTAAAATATCCACTATTTACTTTATTGACATACAACTGATATTAATATATGTATGTTTAAGGAATGCAATGTGTTTGATACACATACACATTATGAAATGGTTACCACAATAAGATTAGTTAACACTTCCATCTCCTCACATAAATTACATTTTTGTGTATATGTAGTGATAGTCTTTAAAATCTACTCTCAGCAACTTTCAAGTATATAATACATATTGAAATTACAGTCACTATGCTGTATATTAAATCATACAGCTGAATCATCTCATAGCTGCAAGTCTGTACCTTTTGACCACTTTCATCTCACACCCCCTGCCTCTGGCAACCAAATGTTCTTTTTCTGAGTTCAGTTTCTTTTAGAGTCCACACAGAAATGAAATTATATAATATTTGTCTCTCCCTGACTTATTTCACTTAGCATAATGCCCTCAAGTTTTATCTATGTATTTGAAAATGGCAAGATTTCCTTCTTTTTTAATAATGAACAATATATATTTATAGTACACATACAAACACATCTTCATTTATTCATCTGTCAATGAACAATGAACACACAGGCTGTTTTCATGCCATGGCTATTGCAAATAATGCTGCAATAAGCATGGGGTGCAGATACCTTGAGATGGTGATTTGGTTTCCTTCAGATAAATGCTCAGAAATGGAATTGTTGAATCATATGACAGTTCCATTTTTTAATTTCTTAAGGCACCAACATAGCAGCTGTACAATTTACATTCCCACCATCAGTGCTTAAGGGTTCCCTTTTCTCCACAGCCAACATTTATTCAACCCATCTTTTTTATAATAGCCTTTTTAACAGGCAAAACCCCCACTCTTGAATCTCATGTCACCACATTATTCACCCTCTTGTCTTCATTGTTACTGTCCACTATTAACCCTTAGGTCATTTTCTCTCATTTCTCAATGATTTTTAAGTCCCTTCATCACTGTTACTCTTTTCAACTTAATTTCTGTTTCAATGTTTAGTCACTTTAACACCCACATAGTTGAAACTTCCAATTCCGCTCTGTGTTCTATGATCTCCCCTACTCCAGCTACATTGCTCCTCCTTTTTCCTCTCTTGGGCTTGTGGTTACTCGCTAGATTTAATCATTATTAATAATCACAATCCCACCATTATCATCATTACATGCATCCTACTCTTTGACCACTACCTTCTATTTTTCCAGACGAATCTTTACACCTCCTGAATACTTCAATCCCTCCTCCTCTATTCTCACTCTCAGCTGATGATTCTTCTTCCATTTCACTGAACAAAAGAAGCAATTAGAAGATAAGTCTGATAGATTCATACAAACACATCTAACTCACTACTACACCTATGTTCAGCCTTCCTGTCTCTTCCTGCAGATGAGCTACCCAAAACTAATCCTTTCATTTGTACACCAGAGCCCATTTCCTCTCATCAACTCAGATATATTGCTTTAGACATTATCTCCTCTCCCTCTTATTTGATCATATTTTTCCTTTTACAATGTCAGCATAAAAACACGCTACTATTTCTTCTCCCTGAATTGTTTTTCTTATTCCATTTTTCATACCAGTTACTGACTTATTTCTCTGCTCCACTTTGCAGCAAAACTCCTAAAGTGTTGTCTCCACCTACTATCATTTCTCTACTCCTTTTCTCTTATGAACCCTTTCTAATAAGGTTTTTACCACTTTCCACTATATTTGTACTATTCTTGTTAGATTATGAATCACTTCCTTGTGCTAGATACAACAATAAGTTCTCAGCCTTCATCTTATTTGACCTATTATTTGACATAACTGATGACTCTTCCATTATATCTTTTCTTCACTTGGTTTTTTCACTAACCCAAAACATTCTTGACTTTCTATTCATCTCGATGATGCTGCTTCTTTGTCCTCTTTTCTGGATCCTCTTCTTCTATTCAACCTCTAAATGTTGGAGTACTCCAGGGAGTAGTCCTCGGACTTGGTCTTTTCTCTCTTATTCTTACTCTTATGCCCTGGTTGGTTATGCCAACTTTATAGTTTAAGCATCACCTATATACTGACGGTTCTCAAACTGTAATCTCTAGGTTTGTCTCTTGAACCCCAGTCTCATATACTCAACTAACTACTCATCATCTCCATCTCTGTTTATTGTATATATTTCCATGTTTGTATTTGTATAATAGACTTCTCAACCTAACATGCCTAAACCAAAACTTCCAACATTCCCTCCTGTTCTTATGCTTCCATTCTCTTGCATTTTCATCCCTCTAACGCTCAGTCAAAAAATAGTGGAGTCTTGTGTGTATCTCTTTCCCTAACACTCTATAAACATCAGAAAATTCTATTTTCTCTATTCTCAAAGTCTCTCACTCCCTCCCTTCCTCTTCCCCTTCCTCTTCTAACAAATTGGACAACACTGAAGAAATCGATACATTTTTGGAAACATATAACCTGCCAAGTCTAAAACATAAACAGAAAATGAAACAGATGAATTCAATAATAAGTAAGGATTAAATCAATCATCAAAAACCTCACAACAAAGAAAAGCCCAGGACCAGATGGCTTGACTGGTGAATTCTACCAAACACTTAATGAAGAATTAGTGCCAATTCTTCTCAAATCCTTCCCAAAGTTTAAAGAGGAAAGAATATTTCTGAATCTATTTTAAAAGACAAATATTATCTTGATACCAAAGCCAGACAATGATATTACAAAAAAAAAGAAAATTACAGGTCAATATCCCTGATTAATACAATGCAAAAATTCTCAACAAAATACTAGCAAACTGAATTGAAAAATACATTAAAAAAAAAAAATCAGGCCCTGTAACCAAACGAGATTAATCCCTGATATGCAAGCGTGGTTCAAAGTGAGCAAATCAATCATCATGATACACCATATAAAGGGAATGAAAAAAATAATGATTTCAATAGGTACAGTAAAAGTATTTGACAACATTCAACATCTTTCATCTTAAAAACTCAACAAATCGAGTACATAAGAAATAATCCTCAATATAATAAAGGCCACCTATGCAAACTCCAAAGATAATATCATATTGAATGGTAAAAGACTGAAAGTTTTCTGCTAAGATCATGAACAAGACAAAGGTCCCCACTTGCACCAAGCCTATACTGTAATTCCTAATCAGAGCAGTTAGGCAAAAAAATAAATAAATAAAATAGAAAGAAAGAAAAAGTACCAGGAAGAAGTAAATTTATTTTTCTGTTTGTGGATGATATGATTTTGCATGTATCTAGAATATTTTAAATACTTCTTCCCCAAAAAATCAGAACTAATAAATTCCAGAAAGTTGTAGGATAAAGATATCCATGTAAAAATATTACTTGCCTTTCTATACACTAATAACAAACTATCACGATGTGAAATCAAGAAGGAAATCCCATTTACAATTACATCAGAAAGATATATCTAGGAATAAATTTAACCAAGGAGGTGAAAATTTTAAGACATTGATGAAAGAAATTGAAGACACAAATAATGGAACGACAGTCCATACTTATGGATTGAAAGAATGAATACTGTTTAAAATACCTATCCTACCCAAAATAATCTACAGATTCAATGAAATCCCTATGAAAAATTTAATGACATATTTCACAGAAATAGAACAAAAAATTCACAAACAAATTTGTAGACTTTGGAACCACAAAAATAACCAAAAATCTAAAGGAATTTTGAGAAAAAAGAACACAGCTGTAGGCATCATACCATATTATAAAGCTATAATAATCAAAACAGAATGGCACTGGCATGAAAAATAAATAGATCAATGTACCAAATTAATTCCAGAATTAAATGCACACATATATGATCAATTAATTATGATAAGAGAAAAATATACAGCGAGGAAAGTACAGTCTCTTCAATAAATAAAACTAGGAAAACTAAACAGACTCATACAAAAAACTGAAACCAGAGCCTTATCTTACAGCAAAAACAAAAGTTAACTCAAACTGGATTCTAGACAATGGCAATGGCAATGAAAGCAAATATAAATAAACAAGTGGGACTAAACATTAAACCGACGCATATCCACACAACAAAGGAAACCATCAGCAATGTGAAAAGGTAACCTATTAAGAGAAAATATTTGCAAATCATATATCTAATAAGAGATGGATTTCTAAAATATATAAAAATATATATGCAAGCAATACAAACCAATTTAAAAATTGTCAGAGAATCTGAGCAGACATTTTCAAAGGAGACATACCAAAAGCCAACAGGTCCATGAAAAACATGCTCACTATCACTAATTATTAGGGAAATGCAAATCAAACCCACAATAAGACAACTCCTCACACCTCTTAGAATGGCCACTATCAAAAAGACAAGAAATAATACATCTTATTAGATATAACACTTGAAAATTTAAAATAGAAAAAGAAGCCTCAATTAATGAGTCAAGTAGTAAAACAAGTACAGTTTAAAAGCAAATTAATGAGCTAGAAGATAAAGTCAAGAGAACTTCCAAGAAGAGTTAAAAGAAAAAAAAAAAAAAAGAAAAGAAAAGCTAAGAGGAAAGAAAGATGGATCAGAGGCTCCGATGTTCCTCTAAAGTTCTTCTATATTGTGTAGCTGAGAGGGTGTGCCGTTCACGTAGAAAATATAGAAGTAGCAGTTGAAAAATCCTTACACTATAGGCCAACATGAGCTAGCAGATTGAAAGAACCAGTTAAGTGCTAAACAGCATGAATGTAACAACACTGTACCCATCAAAATTCTAGAATGTTGAAAGCACCAATCCTTTTAATTACCAACAGCAGGTGCACCCTGGTAGAGCAGCAGTTTGGTCAACCATTCTCTTCAGGTTGTCCACATACATCCCAAGAATCCTGGTTCAAGTCCCAGGACCAGGGGAGCACCCAAGATGAACAATTAAATAAATAAACTGCTTCAAAAAAAGATGAAAAAGATTACCAGTGACAATTAAATTAATTTATCTGCGAAGAAATGACAATGAGACTGCCTTTGATCTCCTGTTGGCAACTCTGCATACGCTAAAAAAATAAGGAGTGACATCTTTTTCAGCTAATTGCATTGAAGGAACATTGTATCAGAACCTTCTATAGGTCTAGGTATTCATCATTATAAGTCAACATCTGTACATAATACCTTAAGTTTATCACCAGCAGTCCAGTTCTTCTTCACCATATAATTGACCACTTTTACCCAATTTATCCATGCCTCATCCTTCCCTTATTGTAAACACTAACTTGATTTTATAAACTAAAAGTCTCTTTTTGTTTGATTTAGCACATGTATTTAGTTGATTTTCCTATGTATTACAAATGAGTGAAATCATATGATGTCTATCTTTCTCCTTCTGACTTACCTTATTAAGCATAATTCCCTCTAGATCCATCCATTTATTGCAAATAGCAGGATTTCATCTTTTTTGATAGCTGGATAGTTTTCAATAATGGAGCGCTATCTTTAAAGTCTCGATAGGTAATATAGAATTCTATATCCAGCAAATGACCCAACATGAA
The DNA here is from genome assembly GCA_004363575.1 of Solenodon paradoxus. Lineage (NCBI taxonomy): Eukaryota > Metazoa > Chordata > Mammalia > Eulipotyphla > Solenodontidae > Solenodon > Solenodon paradoxus. The sequence goes on along the minus strand of RJWH01003182.1, from coordinate 106,326 downwards.
GGCAAACTAAAAATAGTCTCAGACGTAAAAACACATAAAAGTTACTGCCAATTTCTGAAAAAATTACTCAAGGATATCCTCTGTCAACACAAGAAATTAGTAAGCTTTATAATGTTTCTAATAACTGTTGACGAATATGCTAGATATTGTCTGACAGGAAGCATTTTTCTCGTTCTCTGCACTCTTCTCAGGGACTCAAAGCCTGTGAACTGTATTTATCTTCTTTGCCAAGGGGGCGCCTATGTTTTATAGATTCTTCCATGATATGTGCTTGATCAGATATCGAAGGTGGAAATTTTTTCTCCTCTGTAATTGTCAGTGGATATGTGGCCTTCAAAAGCAGTCTTTTGCAACAGTCTCATTTCCATGACGACTCACTTTAGTGCAGCAGTGACCATGGACATTGGCCTTTCCTGCCATCTCCTGGCCTCTGGGTGGAGCAGCAAGTTCCTGATCTTCCAGACACAGTTTAAGTGTCCTCAGATTTTCACTTTCATAGATCTTCCACAGTTCTGGTAAAGACCTAATTCCCTTAAAACTCCTCCCATCTGCCATAACTAGAATAGTTTCTAAGTGAACTTTGAACAAAATGGCCCTTACTAAGAGATGTTAGTACTTTTTCTAAAATACAAAAAGTATTACTCATAAAGGAAAACTCAAGTTAAATACAAGCTTTGTTTTAAGCCTCATAAGACTTGTCTAACCTCTCTTATAAATAAAGAATTGAATAAAATTAAGACTACGACAAATCTTAGTAAAAAATATCATTTATCTATTGTTAGAACGGAAGCCGGCAGAATTGAGGAAAGAGAAGGAGAAAGCATTTTTATTTAGTTAGTTGCTCATTTTGGTTGTTTCTCCCATCCCCCCGATCAGGAACCTGGGTCCTTAGACTTTATGTGAACTCTACCATGGCTGCAGACTTAACATCTGAGCCACAGGGCACACTTATGCCTTACTTTTTTTTTTTTTAATAAAATCAAGAATACTTATAAATTGTTGTAATAAACGCTTCAATATTCAGGTTCTCCAGAAATTGCAGCAATAAATTCTAGAAAGATTATGACATGGAGTAAAACTCACTCTGATGTACTAGAGATATTAAAAGACCCATGAATTTCAATTCATCTCCACAATGAGAAAAAATGTAAGAGAAACTACCAAAAATGTATTTTTTCCTTTCTACAAATTTAAGATAAAATTTCTACTATATGAGTGAGTGAAAAGATAATTTTCATCACAGCATGCTCAGAACAAATCTCCTAAACTTTTGAATAGGAGTCAATCAATTTCTGGGAGTGATTCACAGATTTCAGGGGATTCCTTATTCTTTTCATTGAAACTTAATGAAATGCAGGTTAAATCTAAGTCAACGGTCTTGGTCTGTAAATGGCACATACAATTAAGACACCACAGAATGAGTAGTACAACACCAAGTTGAAAACAAAAGTAGAACGTGCTTAATGTGACTGGCACGGTGCCCTGCACACAGTGAATACTGGAAGAAACTGCAGAATCTGTACAGTTTTATTACAACTTCTGCTCATTGTTTCTCTGGAAAGTATCCCTGAGGTTCATTGATTCATTCAGCAAAGAGTTGTTGAATATCTATCATGGGATTTGCACAATCTTTAAAAAACTGTCAAAATAGAAAAAAAAGAAAAGGGGAAAGGAGAGAGGGTGGAGGGAGGGGGAAAAAAGGAGGGAGGAAAAGCTGTAGCATTGGTTTTCTGTCCTTTGCTTTCTTCAACACACAAATACATGCCCAATCTCTTCGCTTATCTTATCCTTACATCAACCATCCTCATGATTGTCCTTATTTCATTCCTATTCTTTTGGTTCATGTTTTTACTCAACATTTGTAGAGTGTCCTCACATCAGTCCCTGCCTGTAAATGAATAAAACCTGATCCTTTCTTAGCTCTGAATTCATCCCGATTGTAAACTGCTTACAAAATAAATGTAGCCATCTCATGCTCTTACAATGGCTGCCAGTTGCCCTCGGGTGGTCAAGCATGGCACCCACTAACATTACTGAACTGATCATCGCAGCTTATACATTCCAGCTCTTTCTTGGACCCATGATTTCACTCACACTATTCTGTTTGCTTGTCTAGCTCTTTCTATGGCTCAGGCATCCAACTGTTCTTTTAGGAATGTCTCTTGAACACACCTCCATCTTCTTCCACTTCCCCACATCAGTTGACTTTTCTCTCTGCTTCTGTAACTCTGTGCTTTCTCTTGTCAACAATTAATCACACTTATACATTGCAAATGAAATTATTCCTTTAAGTTTTATCCTTTCTGTCCACAAATTTTATCAATGTGATAATAAGTTCCAAATATTGACTAGATGTTAAATACACAAAAGTGATTGATTTATGGATCTTATATGACCATGAGGGAAATTTGACAACCAACATATATATATATATACAAATTCATGCATGCATTCATACATATACTCATGCATTCATTTATGTGACTTGGAAAAGTGACAAGGAAAATGAGAAGATTCGTGCTCTGTTAGAATAAATATAAGATAAATATGTGAAAAATAACAATCCTGTTTGAGACTGTAGCTAATGCCTGGTACATATAAGTTGCTCAATAAATGTTTCCTTAACATCAAACTGAATAAGTAAGCCTACACTGGCGTTATAAAGTATATATGTAATCAATAATTATGGTATAACATAACATGGTGGATCAAGGAAAGACAGTAAGAAAAGAGTTACAGGGAGAGAATAGGAGAGAAAGATGGAGAGAAAGAGATGAGAGGGAGAGAGAGAGACAGACAGACTAAAAGTGTTGTTTGGAGTGTTTCCTCAGGAGTTTAGTGAGATCATTTTAGACCACCAGGGGGCAATGTCTGATCACATGTGACATCAACTTTTGACCCAGGCACTCACTTGCACAGGAAACACGCCTGTCTGCTACACAGGTTAAAAAGTAGTCTGGACATAAAATGTTATTCATTCCTTTTACATTACTAATAAAACATACAATTCTCTATGACAATCCTGATGACAAATACTGTCATTGAATTAAAATGTACTAAAATGGAAGAAAAAAAGAGGTGTTTCATATTCATAATTCTCTAATTATCCTTATCTAACGGAATAAATCTCTACTTCCTAATCATTTCTAATTTTCATCACTCAACTATAGGTCACAGCAGGTATTAATATCAGGTGAAAAGGAGTTTTCCGGTTTCTACTCAGCATTTATGCTATTCAAGCACTTCTAACTGCTGTTTCCTTCTTACTGAATAGTCTTGTTTAGCCTCATCATAAGTCATTGAGAGAGATGAGAAGCAATTATCATTTTCACTTGGCAGATAAAGAAGCACAGAGGAGCTTTCTGCTGGTTGGGGCAGAACTGAAAATGGCCACCCAAGTTTGACAGGCTGCCCAGAGTTCACTCATTCACCACCAGTCAGAATGAATAAGCCCCTGGAGCACTGCCATTTCCCAGCAAAAGTCGATGAACAGGTGTCTTCAGGAGTATGTTATTTGAGATAACTAAAGAGGTTAGTCCTCCTGGAATGTACCGGGCTGTGTATTAGTTTAGAGTCTTGGCTTGTCCCAAAGGATTGTAGTCTCCAAAGGATTCAACATCTTCACTACGAACCACTGAGAAGAGAGACCAGATAATGTTCCAGGAACAAAATGCTTTAAAAATGGAAAGGAAATAACTCGGGTTCTGCCACCAGTTTATTTAATCAATGGGTGTTTATTAAACAGCACTGCAGGAATCATTATGGGGATAGCAGTGTATAAAATACTGTCCTTCCCCTAAAGGAACTTAAATCTAATTATGAGAGAAAGGTAGATAGGCATAAAAACATTTTTGAATAATATAAGAGATCTTTTTCTGTGTGCCAAGATTCCACAGATTGTCAATAAATATTCATCGATCAGCTGCTAAATTCAAAACATGGAAGAATGTAAGAGTATATATAAAAGACATTGAGTTTGCCCTTAGAAGCTTTACATTCTAGTGGTATAAAAAGTATGATTTACCAATTTAGTCAATGAGTATTAATGGACCACTTCTAACACTGAATTGTCATGTTAAACAAGAGTAATATACACAACCAACAATTTCATCTGCAAGAAAACTCAGTATGATAGGGAAGGCAGACCTGCAAACAAGTTATTTACTTTCAGTGTAGTGTGTGTGTGCCTTAAAATGTTGTATATAATATACATCCTATATCCACAAATATGTGTCAACTTATTACATTAAAGCTTAAAATATCAGGTAGATGATAGGCAATAGGTAGATGGACAGATAGACAATATTTAAGATGAACACAAGAAATAGAAGGAACATCACAAAAAGAAGATTTTTGAGGAAAGTTGTTCCAAATAGACTCATGAGTGGAGTGTCTCCAGGAAGGAAGGAAATAAATGTGCAAAGACAGAGTCGGGAATAACTGGAGTTTCATTAATGGGCTGAGGCGCAGAGCAAACATTGTGTAACGATGAGAGATGAAAATGGTAAAGGAACACAGACCATGACAAAAGGGAAAGGGATTTCAACTTTTCACAACAGAGAAACTTCAAGGTATCAAGAGGACACTAGAACAGTTGCCTGTGTCTATATTAGAAAAGCTATTTTAATTGCTGTATTGAGGATGGTTTGGAGAGAATAAGATTAGAGGCAAGGAAATATTTAGAAGTCTATCTCAGTCGTCAAAACAGAATCAAATGAGAGGAACAGAATAACGTTTTATTTAGAGAATGAATCCAAAGATATGGTGAAAGTTGACTTTAAGGAAAAGTATTCTGATGATAGGTGGCAACATACAATTCAGAGACTAGAAAATGTGGATCACAGTGGCAAATGGGAGAGTATTACAGTTTTCAAGGCATGAATAATATAACATAATGTCAATTCTCTTAACAATGTAAAATGTAGAAACTCCAAAATTAAGTATCCAGAGCATTTCCAGGGAAAAGGAGAGGTTGATAAAAGAGCCACTTAATTCCAGGAATTGTCTTGAACACTTTGCATATATTAATTCACTTAATCTTCTTAAGTAACCATATTGAGTGGATATCTTATTATAGCCACTGTGTGGATCAGGAAACTGAGGTGCCGAGGTAACCACTAACTTAATAAAAATCAAAGAGCTAGTCAGTTGTGGAATGGGGGTCTGGCTGTACATCTGCGTCTTCAACAACATCACTGCACTGCCTCCCAAGTACTGTAGCTGCTCTGACTTGGTACCTTCTCTCTAAGTCCAACCACCACCACCACCATGCTGATTCCTATGGGAAGCCTGCTCTTTCTCCTGAGGGTGCTGACCTAAGGAAAAACTTAAAGTCTTCATTTAATCATACAGAAAAATAATATGAAAGAACAGGAAGAATACTCAGAGAACCAGTCTCATTTATGAAACACAAGTCTCTTTTGATATCTTTTGATAACTAGCTTGCCTTATTTGATAACCAGCATGCCCAAGGGCTAGCTTCCCTGCGATGCATGTTGCCTGTTAACCTCCCTTCCAGACTGTTCCAGGTGGTAAAAACTGTCTTTAAAACATAGGATATGGAGCAACTATCTGGACATCTTAGATCTGTGTGAGTGGAAATCCTTTGTCATTTCCAAAAGTTTACCTGAGGGTCCACCTATTTCCCAGGTGACTGACATCATATGTGGCTCCATTCTCCCAGTGAGGTTTCCTCTCCAAGACCCCATTGTCCACAATCTTTACCCTGTCATGTATCTTGACTTTTCCAATCACAAAAGCATTACTCATGCATTACATCAAACATTATGCCCAAATGGGAAGAATTATGCACTTGTAAGAATGAGCGTATTTTCTCATAAGGTGACAGGTATTGCACCAGGGAGAGGGCATTGGACATAGAGAAGATAGGCTTGAACATAACACAACTCAGATAATTGCCTTGCCATAGAGTTGAAGTTGAATCAAGTTACAAACCCAAGTGACAGAAAACTAATTGTACTGAGAAAGTCAGGAAAATCGGTGAGAAGAATTTCTTCTGGGGGGTTGGGGGTGCTAAAACTAAGAATTTGTTCTGTGAGGTGAAAAAGAAAGATCCAGGTGCAGGCGTCTGATGGACGAGTGGACATTAAGACTAGAGTTTGGTGCTAGAGGTCTAGACAATGGTGCCTTTATCATAAAGGTGAGAAATTTATAAAGAATAGTAAATAATCCTATTTCGAGAGAGAAAATAAAAGTTGGCAGGATCATAGCTAAGGGGCAAAATGAAGAAAAACAAAAAAAAATGATAAATGGAAAAGGAAGAAGGAAAAACCAGGTTACTACTGCAATACAAGAGATGAAGAGAAAAGTTTTCTGAGAAGAATAAATTGCATAAAAATTCTCCTGTTGGCATGCCCTGTTCACCTAGTTGTCTAATACACCCTGAAAGCAGTCGCGCATGTATTGCAAGGTCTCAGGTTCAAGATTCAGGGCCTGGGGAACAACCAACGTGAACAACTAAATAAAAATAAACGATTCTTCCTCTTCTCTCTTCCTGCCTGCCTCTGCTTGCTTTCGTTCTTACCTGCACCTTTCCTTTAATAAATAAATAAATAAATAAATAAATAAATAAATAAATAAATAAATAAATAGATAAATAAATAAATAAATAAATAAATAAATAAAATTCTCCTGTCACAAAGGACTCCATAAATTAAAAGGAGAAGACAAATAGATTAGGACAAAACATCTGAACTACGTGTAGCAGCTGAGTTAATATTAACATGAAAAGAATCTGCATAGAAGAGTGACAAAGTATGTGAATGAAATGAATTCCAAGAAATGAAACTGAAAATGTCCTGTTTACATATGAAAAATGCTCATATTCCCTAATAATCAAGGAGATACAAAAGAAAACCTGCCCAAAATGCTGATGGCATCCAGGTGGCCCGGACGTGGGGAGTTAGCCTTTTTCCTAGATGACGGGTAGAAATGTCAACAACTACAATCACCTGGCAGCAGCAGCTAATAAATTTTTTAATGTGCAAACCCTCCAACCCTATGACACCACTTTTGAAAATCTATCACAAAGAAATAAAAAGCACCAATGTATTTCAAGATGCCTATATTTGACTGTTTGTTGCATGTTGTGATAATAGAAAGGGGAAGACTTGAAATTTTTAATCCAGACAAATAAGAAAATAATCAAATAAAGAATAACATTTATGTACTATGAAATATTATGAGTGTATTAAAAAGAATATGTGCTTTGGGGGAGAAGTGGGAGTGGACTCCAATGGACAATGGTGAGGAACTTTTGATCATTTGGTGGTGGGCTGGGTCTATTGTCATGTATCTGAAGAAAGAGGAAAACATACATTATTTTGTAAAGCAGAGCTACCTCAACAATAATTAATTAAAATAAATAAATAAAAATATGCAAAAAAGTGTGTTTTAACCTGAAGGGATATGATATATTTTAAAACAAAGCATGTTTTAATGTAGTATCTATAGTTATAAACCCCTTCTTATAAAAGAGAGATAAGCCCATATTTATACATATATAGTTAAAAAGTGTTTGCATAAGAAGAGCGTAAGCAGACACATCAAACTGTTAGCTTTGATTACTCAAGTGGCATGAAGTCAGAGGAAAGGGAAACGGATTTAATTTTTCTTTGTGCACGTCTGAGTACAGTTTGATCTGGTACTATGGGCTTTGGGACTGTAGATATTCAAATAAATCATTGCAACCAAAAGACCTGAAAAGTATTAGAAACCACATTCTTCTGAAAGAATGGGCATGAAAGCAAAGTCACTGACATGACAATAAGGAAAACAAAGTTCTTTGGGAAAACACCTTAGGAGGGAAGGTTTGCGGATGATCAGAGAGCTAGAAGAATCCTAATTTTCGGAAATGCCAGAGAAAATGAGTAACGGATAAATAGAATATCAATACTCCCATGGTTACTGAATATTTAATATGTACATGTTTCTGTTTGCATAACAGTTTCCTTTTCAAAAATAAACAGAGTACATCTTTTTTTTTTTTTTTTTTAATTATCCTGTCAGGCGTGCCCGTGTGGATTCGTGGTTAAGTACACTGGCTGTCATCTACATGCACCCCAAGGACATGGGTTCATGAATCACAGACCCAGGGACAACCTAGATGAACAACTGAATAAAAATAAATAAAATGCTTCTTCCTCTTCTCTCTTCCTGTCTGCCTGTCTACTCATCTTTATTCCTGCTTGCACTTTTCCTTAAAAAAAAAAAAAAAAAAAAGCATATTTCTTTAAAAATAAGTCTTCTGATGCATTATTCCACTTGGCCCGCCCTATCGTCAGCATTGCATTCCCATGTTAAATATAAGGAAACTGACTCTCAAAGCAAAGTGACTTTCCCAAGACCACACAGCCACGAAGAGGCCCCGCTGGCCTGGCAATTAGTTATCTTGAATGCAGTCCCTATATTTTAGTGTTTAGCCAAACCCCCAAAAGTGCCAAGGAAAACCAGCTGAAGTAAGGAAAACGTGGTCCCCTTTTTGCCTGAATTGTCCATCAGGGACTCCCCACTGAATCTGAATCAGCCTTACTGCCCACCCAGTTGAAGGCCAGGAGTTTGTAACCAAGAAAGCAGCCTGCTGGGGGGCCCCCATGCCTGCCAGGGGGGCCCCCATGCCTGCCAGGAGCATCCCAGGCCCTCAAGAAAGTAGCTTCACCTCTGTGTCTCAGTTCCTCTCTCTTTAAATAGGATACCTTACCTTCCTCCAAAGATAAAGGGTGCCATCAACCGGCCTTTGTCTACACCGCTTTGCACTTATTAGTAGAAAGTAGTACCTGGGGCCCCGCTCCCTCAGAAGTGGCTCCTCGAGAACATGTTCAGGAAGATGATTTATGGGGTGGACCCGTTACTCCTTCACCTCCTGGTGAGAATAAACCTGCTATGAGTGTTGAAGAGACTAAATATAAATTGAAACCACACCTGCTGAAAGCTACCGCGCTGCCAGGAGCTGTTAGGAAAACCTGATATCTTTAGTAGTCACTATTTGTGTGAAAGAATGTGACAGACCTCAGGCAAGGCCAAAGGGCACACACTCTAACCAAAGAAAATCACCAGTGTGTATGTGTACACAATGCAGCCGTGCAGACAGGAGCCTGTAGAGCTAAATTGGGAAAACTTAGTTTATCTCGCATTGCTTCCAGAAAATAAATTCTAACAGACCCAGAACAGCTTCTTTGAGGTTACCAAAGAGCTAGGAATGAGTAAACCGCCACAGATGCTTGACCAGACAGCGTGAGAGGACAGGCTTGTGGCATTTTCTATTCACCCATCAAGATGCTGAGTTCTGAAAGCCAACAGACCCGCTTTCATGTATCCATTTAATGCTTGCACTTCTCCTGCCCTGCGCGTTCCCCACACAGGTGCACAGCTCCTCATATAGAGACTCATGAAATGCTGATGTTGGCACTCAAGTTATGCACAGCTGGAAACTCTCTGGAGCATTCTACAGAGAAAAGTCAATACGCAAAAGCCACTGAATTCTAACATGGAATTATAACTAAAAATATTACCCATCAACTGCACACATTTAGATAATTAAATTATAGCAAAATAAACGTTTTACTTAATTCTCCCTCTCTCTGTGTCTCTGTTTCTGCCTGTCTCTCTCTCTCTCTACATGTATGTGTGTACACATACGTATCATGTGTAATGTGTACTGTCAAAAGCAATCCAAGAGCTGCTTATACATCTGAAAATCAACTCATCATATATTGAGCACAAACCATGTACTACAGCTTAATTATTATGTTTCATAACAGAGGGAGGCAGTTCAAACAAACATCTTTCATTTCTACAGGCAAGATGGAGTGAGCACCCTCTCCATGTACAGCATGAGGCTGAATACTACAGGAAATGAGCGTGTATAAGGTGAAGCCTCTGCTGTCACGGACAGGACATACAGTCCCCTTGAGTGATTAAACCAAGTTTAAGGGCCTACTATACAATATCTTTCCAAATTTTATTTCTCGCCTATTAAATGTGGATCATAAGTCATTACATGGCATAACTAAGAAATATAGGCTATTTTTCCTAATTCTACACCCATAATCTTTGATAGACATCCTAAAATATCAATGCAGTATAAACAGAGCACCCTGGTGTGCCGTGGTGACTTAGTGGTTTAGTCCACCAGGCACAGTCCACATACATCCCAAGGTCCCTGGGCCAGGGGAACAACCAAAAACAACTAAATAAAAATATATATGACGCTTCTTCTCCTCTCTCCCCATCTGTCTACCTTCTCACCTTCATTCCTGCCTGTACCTTTCCTTTAAACTAAATGAATAAATAATAAATAAACAAAACACCCATTGCATCAACTATAATGGATCATTTTGTAGATATTCTACTTTTCAATATAAAAATAACTTGATTTGGAGTCTCTGCATTAGTAAATATGCATAAGAGAGAAAACAACAGGAGGAAGGGGGAAGGAGAGAAGCAAAGAAGGACTAAGAGGAAAAGAAAATCAAACAAGCAAAAAGAAATCTTTGTGTTGTCCATTAAAATGCATTAATTTTGAATTAACTCATTTAAAAAAATCTATTGATTCCCAGGACAAAGGAAGTCTCAGAGTCATCCTTCTGCTTACTTTGGAGCTACTCTTCTGTTAGAGGCCGACATGTCAAATTTACTATTTTCACTCTCAGCTCCTGAATTTTGGTCACAATTGTCTTGACATCTATTTTATAGAAACAGTATCAGTTCTCACCTTGGAACCTGGTTAAATTCAGAGACTGGGACATTTATCCAATTTGAACATACCCATTTCACAAAGATAGATAGATAGACAGACAGACAGACATATAGACAGATAGATAGATAGATATGAAACTAGATTCTTATCTGGGGTGGGGTTGAATAGCGAAAGATTGGTAAAAGGGTATAAAGTTCTAGCTCTAAGATGAATAAGATCTGAGGACCCATAGTTGACTATAGTCAATACTATAAAAAGAAGGAAGGAAGGACGGGAGCATGGGAGGGAGATTCCTGTTTGGTCTGTAGTGCCAGAGACAGATGCTGGGAGCCTAGGAAACTAGAACTTGCTTGGCACCTTGCTGCCAGGTTGAGAGATAGAATGTGCTCTGCCATTATCACTTAAACTTTGAAGTATCATAGCTGAGCCTAAAGAATAATCTGGAAGTGAGCACAGCAAGCTCTTCAAACAACTTCAGTTATAGCACAGCTGTTAACAGCAGACAGAAGATCAAGAGGCACTTAGCCCTGCCCACCGGAGCCCTGATGCCCTCTCCCTCCCCAGTTAGGCAGACTTAGTACTTCTCAATTAAAATGTTCATGTCCTGTTGAGCCCACAGATAAAGGGAGAAGAAATGAAAAATCAAAAGTACGTAAGCACAGGACAAAAAAAATCTCTGGTAAAACACTGCAGACCTGGTATTATTCCCCTGTATTCATGGTTCTTCTGAAACACACAAGAACTCTGGAAAAAAATCTCCAGGAGGTGAAAACAATTTTAGTACAAAATTGAATCCCTCAGCCATTTTAACTCCTCTCATAGAATTCTCACCCTCAGAGCATTAAGGTTTGCTGGCTGACACCTGAAGCAGAGGAAGATATCAAAACCTTGACAAACAGTCAAAGTCACACAAGAGCCAAGGTCTCAAATGATAGTTCCACCTGTGGCCAGAGAGTGTCACAATGTCTGAAAAGTCAATCAGCTTTTTTAAAAAAATGTCTTTGGAAATAGTGCTCTTGAATGATTAGAGGTCCTAATGGCAGACGGGAAGAGATCCCAATGCATCCCTAACTGCGTTCTGTGTTTCTTATCACTTGGCAGGAAACAGTCACAGGTCTCTACTACCACTTTCACCCCCTCAATTACTTCATTCCTGTTAGTATGAAATCAATCCCTTTAGAGCACAACCTGGTGGCCTAGCAATCTACCCTGGGAGCAGTCCCACATACATCCCAAGATCCCAGGTTCAAGACCCAGGGCCATGGGAAACAACCAATAGGAACAAATAAATAAAATGATTCTTCCTTCTCTCTCTTCCAGCCTGTCTGCCTACTTGCCTTCATTCCTACCTATACCTTTCCTTTAAAAAAAAAAAAAAAAAAAAAGAAAGAAATTAACTTCTCTAGTCATTTAGGAATCTCTTAAATTTGTGCAATGGCAATAAGGATTTAGTTCAGCTACCTATGAAAGTGTGGAATAAATATTACCTTGTACTCTATATATGTCTATATCTCTGTAAGAGAACACAAGTCCTAATCATGAGTTGGAACCACAGCCCTTACTTAGTCAGCTGATTTAGCAGATGCTAGGACACTGGAAAGAAGCTGTCCAAAAATGGAGGCAGAATTTAAATTCTTTCCCCATATTCTACCTCATAGGCAGTACAAAATTCCATCTACTCTTTTTCACACATGCTGCATTTCCTGCCAGCATAGAAATTTGCTTTTCAGAGCTTTTAACACAATTTAATATATCATGGACAGCATTGAAATAAACAGTCCCAATGGACCTTCAGGCATTTGCCCAGAGTAACCCAGATCTTTCCTGAAGAAGAGAACTGGGCTCAAGCACCATCTTTGTTTTAACTTTAATCATGCCTCAAACCAGACAATACAAACTCTGTAAGCTTTGTCTTCATCCTTGTGTTGATCTTGGGGAATCTTTCCAGACAGTTGGGCAAAAGCAGTTATTACAGAGTTGAGTTTAATATCTATGCTTAAAATATTGTTTTAGTTTCCCCCATGAAGTTTCCAAACAGAAGGATGATCAGGTATATGGTATCGAGGAATGAATGAGCTGCTAGTAATGAGTGAGTTCATGCGAGACTTGTGCTGTTTCTCTCTATTCTTTGTCACTGTTATAAAAGAAAGTTCTAGTCGTCTCTCCTCTTCTCAGTAACTCACAGGTCACAAACATCATGAGATGGAAGAGATGACAACAGTATATTTGTCTGATACATGTCTATTCCCTTCACAGAACTCTAACCTAATTCTTTTTAAGAAGGAAAGTATAGAAAGCAAGAAGAAAAAGAAGAGAAGGACATTTTTTAGGTAAACATTTTTTAAATGACTGAAGTTGGAGATAAACTAATGATGCATAACCTCTAAAGATTAGAAAGATCATAAGATATTTCCTCAAGACTCCTTCTATGTACACCTCCTCTGCCATTTTTCTACCAAGGGATTCATATCCTGTGTGTGATCGCCACTGATGGGGAATTCAACGCCCACAGAGGCTGTCCATTCTACTCAGGCTAATAGAATCCAGCATCTCGAAAAGGCCTGACTCTGGAGACCAGACCAATCTGGACCATCCCATCGCCATGTAAGACTGTCTTCAGCAAGTAGTCTGATTTCCTTTTCTGGAATTCATCTGTCTCCATGGTCTAAGACAACCACAAGCAAGTTTGGTCTCACATTGCAATGCGTCTAGAGTCAAACCTTGAGTTATTTCTTAATCCTTCTCAACTGAGTTATGAATGCCCCTTACACTTCTCATTATAAATCAAACCCTAGTTCCTTACAGTATTAGTATCCACCCCATAGATATTCTTTGAGAGGTAAATTAAGCATAAATATGAAATAAATAGAGTGGTGGCCATGATATAGGAAGATCTTTATCCAACATTGCCTATTATAAACTATTATTCATGTGCATTTCTCTTTTTATTTCAGTCACATGAACTTCTTCTGAGGATGAGACAAATGCATCCAAAAATTGGATCTGATATTCAAAATGCACTAGTACCTAAAAGATTCTTAGAGAAAGACTGACCCTCTTTTCTCCAGGAGAAATGCCTCCAGGAGGCACTCCATCCAACAGCCCTGCTCTTTCCCACTGGAAGATCACATGGAAGACATGAGTCTCATTAGCTTCCCATTGTCATCCTGACAACTTTGTCATTCCTTGCCCCTAAAGCCTAATATATACTTTGAATTACTTTCCTTGAAAATGAACAAAAACTATCTTCAAATAGGTTGTTTATTTATTCGTCCTTCACTAGTATTAGTCATTCAAGTTAGCATTACCTATAACTTGTGATAAACTGATTATATTTCCTTTTTAGGTTAAAAGGGTACTAACTGGAGTAAATACACATAAAGAGGTATGTATAAATATGTAATTATAACACATCGATCAGTGGGCAGTTGATTGATTTCTCACTGAGTATAAAGCATTATGTTTGGAAAACATGACTGACATTTAACAAATACTGATTCCTACCAAGTGCAAGTTACTCTGACAGGTTTCTTATGTGCAAAAAATATAATTTTAGGAGAAGTGGTCATTTTAATTGAAATGCAAATATGAATCAAGTGTGTAAGATGCATAATAAAAGAGACTGGCTATAAAGATTCATCTGAGGTATTTCTCCATCAATAACCAGCGATGCCAAATAACCAGGATCTCCCATCCTGAACTCAAGCGGGTATCAGTAACTGATCATGATGCAGCCAAAAACAAGTTCCACGTACCATCTATATCAATCTATCATAGCTCATTTATTCAACAAATATTTATCAATAATCTATCTAACCAGGTATTATAACAGGTGCTGGGCAACAATAGCAAATGACACAAAACGTGGTCCCTGCACCACAGAAGTGTTGTTAGTTGATGATATTGGCATTTAATACAAAAGATAGCTCCATCCATGATGCAGACTTCCATATGCCATTGTATATTCTCCCTTAGAAGATATGAAGAGGGAAAACATGCATAATTACTGTTAATTTGAGGTCTCAAGTACTTGAACTTGTGGGTAAACAGAATAGTGAAATGAGAATATTCTAGATTATACAATAAAAAGATGTATTCATCAAGATCTCTGGTTACAGGTTAACAGAAAATCCAATATAAACTTACTTTAAATAGTAAAGAAGTTATTGTCCAACTGTGTCAGAGACTGAATTGTGCTTCAAACCCCCATAGTCAAAATAAATTTAAAAAAAAAACCATAGTCCTATAACCCACATTATTACTCAGCATTTGGTCACTCAGAATGAAAACCACTTTCCCAGCCTCCTTCACACTAGTTTAAACCAACAAGATATAAGCAGTCGTATACTTGGCAGCTTCAAAGATTCTTCCCCCAGGAGACAGATGGTGCATATATTTCGTTTTCTTCTTTCTTATGATTTCCTCCTAGCTGTCTGGCAAACAAATGTTACTACCTTGGACCTTAAAACTAAGGACCATGTCTTAGAGATAGTAGAGTGATGACCTAGAAAAATCCTTTCTCCCTGTGAACTTCAGAGAATGGAGATACCACACTTGCCCTGACCTGTGTTCCTATACTTTCATATGAAAAAAAAAAAAGTAAGCATCTTTATTACATTCAATCTGCATGACTCACAACAAAACCTGATCTCGAATATTTCCTCATTTAATGGGAAGTCCTGCAATAAAGGAATGGTGTGATCTAGTGGCTCTGACTCCTTTTTTCTCTGACGCTTTCAGTTTCTATGGTCCTCTAGGAAGGAGACTCATCGTGAGCTGGTAATGGTAAAAAGTATAGTCATTCTGGAACTCACACTTGCACATGACAAAAATCTAGAGAGAGAGGAGAGAAGTAACTTCCCAAGTTTTCCCAGAAGAGAGAGAAAGAACGTACTCACAAGTCCCCAACAAACCTCTCCTCTTGTATTTTAGTTGAGTTGAATCCTGAAACAATCATTGCCAAATGTACAGGAATACCTTTAGACTAAATTGTGGCTCCCACCTCGAATTGGGGGTAAAGTCCAGTCTCCTCCTAGTGAGAGAACTGGAGAGCTGAGCAAAACTTACATTATATTAAAAAGGAGGAAAAGAATGCTCTGATTACTTATTAGCACAGTAAACTATTCAAAACTGAGTGGCCTAACAACAATGGCATCTTATTTTGTTTACAGGCTTGCAATGTGGGCAGGGCAGGGCACAGCAGGAACTACTCAGTCTGAGGATTTCAGCATCTCCATCTCTCTGAGGCCTCTACAGATCTTCTCTCCAGGAAGGAAGCCTTGGAGTCACTGAATATCTTACACAGCAGCCCAGGGCTCTGAAGACACCAGCTCCATGATTCAGAGCATCAGAGGATGCTGTGTAGTCTTTTCTAACTCAGTCTCACTTCTTTCACATCCTGTTTGTACAGGAAGTCACCAAGACCCACCCAGGTTCAAGAGAATTCCATATCTTGCTGCTTCCATGGCAAGATTCTGGAAGAAAAACTGAAATGGAATGGAAATAAATTAATTAATGGAATGCTGTTGTAACTTATTTTGGAAAATGATCTGCCCCAAGGAGAATGAGAGTCTGAAAGAGTACCGCTGGTATCTACCACCAGGAGGTAAGTCATGCACAGAGACACCCACCTGTTTGCTGTGCGAAGTGATAAGTGCTTTATAGTATGCCTGTGCTACAATAGATTTTTGTTTTTGTTTTTGTTTTTTTTTAAGCAGGAGATGATGCACCGTGGTGCAGCAGCAGTTAATCATCTCCAAAGGAGTAAGGGTTCAAGTCCTGGACCTGGGGGGAAGCAACCAGTGTGAACAATTAAATAAAAATAAAATAAAGATGCTTCTTCCTCCTCTCTCTTCCTGCCTGTCTGCCTATACACTTTCATTCCTGCCTGCGCCTTTCCTCTATTAAAAAAATTAGTCAGAGATCTTGGTTGTGTTAGTAGGGGTGTGTTGAGAAGACATGTTGGTGGTGGGTGGTGAAAATGGGACAGGTTTATAAACAGGGTAATGTGAATAAGAAATTCCAGTGACAGACCAGGTAAAAAATCCTGAGAGACAATAAAGTGCACAAATAGAGAATTTCAGAATAAGGAGCCAGGTAAGTAAATCCAGAAGAGGTCTGTCTTCTAAAGAACAAATCAATAATGCTTTCTACATTTTAAAGATTTACCATAATATTTTCCTTGGGCTCTGCATTGAAAACTGTTGAGAAAATAATATATAAATAAGAAAACTGAACAACAGGTCGGCAAGCTGGCAGGGAGATGGAGGCACAGACAGAGAGATGAGAGAAAGAGAAATAAAGCACGCAGCCAGCAGGCGCCCTGGGTTGGAAGCTGCTAATTTACAGGGTCGACTCAAATAGCTCACTTCGTCACTGGATTCACTGTTCACACTGCCTTCCTGTAAGTGGGAGGTTTGCTTTTAGACCACCATGGCTCTCAGCCTATTTTGCAATAGAAAATTATCATGTTTCTCAGCAACCAAGATGAGGAGGTTTGAGGCCAGAAGGGGTGTGACCCTGCTCAGAGCTCTGGTCATACTAAAGGCTAAGAAAGTCAAGAATTGCCACACCTGTGACCTGATAGAGACTTAAAAGAGAGCATGACTATTTCTATGCAGTGGGCCCCAGCCTAGCATGCACATTGGGACCTTCCAGAGAACATTTACAAAATGACTGATGCCCAGGTCTCTGATTTAACTGCCCTGTGATGCAGCTTAGGCATAGGCACTTGCTTTCATCTTCCCAAGTGATTCAAAAACCATTTTTCTACAGCCTGGATTCCCAGCACTGACTCTTAGAAAACGAAATCTTGAAGTCTTAATACTTCATCTCCAACAGTGGAGTTTCTACCATCTAATGGCATTTAATAACTTCTCAAAGAAGTGGGGAAGAACTCTGTGTTGGAAAAGAAAAGGCTGACTCTTCAATTGTGTTCTGCTGAGCTTCCAAATATATAGATCTAGAAGTAACTGAGTTTTTTTTAATTTCTAGTCCAGATATGTGAGATTCCCAGAAGGAAAACACTTGTGGTCTGGCATTCCTAGTGGGAAAAGAGCTCTTTATTCTTAGACATTAAAGAATTTGAGCATAAATAACCCAGATTGGGAGTGCTCTTTATGCTTCGAATCTACTTTTCTCCTAATTGGTGTCTGCCTGTGACAAAACAACAGAAATATACTTGCCTTTGACCTGATTTTCACTGAGTCCTTCGTGCACTTTCCTGTTAATTGAGGAGTCAGCAGAGGCACATAGAAGTATTCCTACCACGGATTATCCTACATGGGAACATTCCTGTCAGAGATATACTCTAGTTTATGGGTACAATCACATAAAGAGGTACGAAGTTATTTCTAAGGACACATCAGCCGCCAATCAATTGTAAATTTTCCACGACTGCTTCAGAGATGTCCAAGTCATCACTAGGTAGGCAGAGACAAAGTTTCAGAGCTGTGAGTCATACCTTCCACCTGGGTGAAGTAGCAATTTAAGGAAATAGGATATATAAGAGCATAAGCCTAAATGTCAGCTTAGGAATGAGACAGAAATCACAAAGCATACGAAGAAAACAGAGATCACCATGATCCTTGATTCTGGCTGGACCTAATTCCTAGATGGATGCTGACAATTCTCATGTCAAGTCTGAGCATGTAACATTTTCTTCTACCATCAGTTCTGCATCCTGTGGCAACAAATACTGTAGAAAACCAGGCTCAAACATCCCCAAGTGGCACCCGTCTATCATTAGCCTAAGCCCCAGTCTCTCTTCCTCATCACAGGAAGAAGCTGGACCCCATGGACATTTCCACTTGGAGAATGCTTTTTCTCTGGCAACCATCCTACCTCCTTTCTCACCTTGGAACTGCCAATATCTAGAAAATGCATTTTTTTTCATGGCAATCGCTATGCCAATCCTCTCCTATACCCATGTGTCCCAACTTGATGTTCCCCAAAGAAGGTAGTACTCCACCCTCACCTGAGCAGTTCTTTCATTTGAGTGTTTCTTTTCTTTTTCTGCTCCATTGTCATGACCATTTTTTCTTTTGCTTCAAATAATTTTATGTCATAATGACACGAGCTACAAAAATGTGGTACCTGCCATAGTGTCTACACCTGAAACAGGAACGTCTCAAAGCTTACCAGTCCCAGGAAGAGGCTGTGAACCCTTCAGAAAGAGACACTCAAGGCACTGGGCTTAGCAGGGAGCAGCTCGCTAATGGCCGAGCAGGCAAACAGTAAACCAAAGGGACATGGATTCGTGTAGGAGAGGGGTTTAAAATGAAGAGCTCCCTTAGCAGAGAAGATGCACTAACCACTGACTCACATCCACTCCTGACCACACAGGCTGCACCCAATCACAAAGCCCACATGACATCACGAACACAGCTGTCCTCACACCTGAGGGCCTCACCCCTGCCTCCTGCTCCCTGGCATTGCTGCAGAACAGTAAAGCTATGACTAGATCACAGATGAGGACTGACAGAGTGGGTGACATGTCCACAGCTACTTAGTGA
The DNA here is from genome assembly GCA_004363575.1 of Solenodon paradoxus. Classification (NCBI taxonomy): domain Eukaryota; kingdom Metazoa; phylum Chordata; class Mammalia; order Eulipotyphla; family Solenodontidae; genus Solenodon; species Solenodon paradoxus. Next base: position 87,096 of record RJWH01003182.1, on the reverse strand, counting down.
GTCCATGATTGTTTATTGTTATATGTATAATAAAATGAACAGCAAATTCGAAAAGCAATCCCTTTTGACTCGAATAATAAGCAAGCCTAGAGGACAAGTTGCCACAGGGCAGAGAGTACCAGGAATCACTCTCTGGCCCTAATGTGTGAGCTTATCACTGAGGTTCCCTCAACATCTGTTTCTTAGTCTATGAATGCAGGATTGAAGTAATGTCCAACTAGGAAAGTAAATGGTGAGTGGGTGTTGGGAGATAGAGAAAGCAACTTGAGTTTCAGAGTCCATCTTGTGTTCAAAAGCTAGAATGTCCACTAACTCTAGGCTGGCAATCTTCCTCTACACTGATATAGCCTTCTTCAAACCTAAATGTAGCTTCTCTCCAAGTCTCTATCCATGCATGTCTCAAAAAATCCCCCCCACCCCCGCCAAACCCTGGCTCACTGACCTATTGGCAAATAAGAAGCAGAGTGCAAGCTAAGGGACTCCCACAGGTATGTGGCCTCGTGGGTTTAGCAGCCTCTGGTACAATACCTGTCAAAACAGCACTGTGTCATCCCTCACAGTAGCTGAAGACAACACCAGAGCAAGTGCAAATGGATCAGCTTCTGGCCAGAATCCGCATGCACAGAGAGCACGTTGCTTCTCCACCTTGAATTCCCAGGAGCCTGGCCACATTCAGCCCAGATTCTCTCTGCTCCAGCAGAATATTTCAGTTTTCCCAGATGAATCTCAACCAGCTGGGCTCTGGTGGCATGCTTGTCAGGGAAACAGCAATCTGTCTCTTCTCTTAGCGCCTGAAGTTGAAAAAGGATCATGCCATTTGGAGCAGTCGCGTAGGTTGCAGACTCTTGCTGCAGGACCTAGGTCTGGAGTGATACGCAGGGAGGCTGGGGCCGGGGATGCTTCTGCGGGCTTTGGCTGGGATTGCGTTTGCATGCAGTTGATAATGCACTGGAAGTCAGAGTCCCTGGGATCAGGTCCCAGCTGTGCCATTGACTAAATATATGTTGGGCAAGTCTCTGAAACTTCTTAGCTCTAGTCTTTTCAGCTGAAAAAGGTGGCTTTATCAGTAAGTTTTGCCACTACTCATAGTTAAAAGGACAAAAACTGGAGAAGTTTGGTTTCAATACTAAGCTAATCAAAGGATCACCATGCTCTGGAGCAAAGCACAGGAACTTTTGAGTCACAAAACACAGACAAGACTCTCAGCCACTCTGAACTTCTGTTTCCTCCTCTGTAAAATGGGTGATGGCAGGTCAAAGAGAGGTGAGCTGGTCAGTCCGGGGGTCAACTTAGGGATGTACCATAAGCAAGTCACCCCGTCTCACTGTGGCACAGTTTCCTGCACTGTTTAGTGGGACTATTATTCATTTTGGCGTGCAATTGCTATTTTTCAATAGAAAAATAAATACATGCAAAGCATCTTCTAGAGTGAGGCCTAACATGAGATACTTCATAAAAAGGACAGAATGGAAACTATTATTGTCATGTTATGTAAATATGCCTTATAATTGTGTGAAAGGTTATACACACGTCAGTCAGCTCATTTATTTTCCCCCACCACGATTAAGGGTACAAATGCAGTGGTGTACCCAAAATTATTACCTGAGAAAAGTAAATAAATTAGGCTGAGGCCAGAGTACAATAATTGAAATAAACGTGTTTGGACAGTCAAGAGATCAAGCCAGTAGTCAGGACACATAGGCTAAATCCTAGCTGTTGACATTAGACAAGTCATTTAGCCTCCCTATGCTTCAGTCTTGTCATCTCTAAATGGGATAATAATTGCAGCAACTTCTAATGGGTATTATGAGCAATAATCTTAATAAATTAAAATGGGAGTCCTGGGAAAGTGTTCATTTCATAGTCAATGTTCAGCAAACATAGCCTGTCTACCGCAGTACACCGATGATGACATTAGTAATCTGGTAAAGCACAGATCACTGCATGACAAGAAACAAGTGTTGGCAAGGGTGCGGACCCGCCACATACTATTTTGGTGGGAGTATAGGCTGATACAGTCATTTGGCAAAACAGTATGGAGATTTCTCAAAAAATGAAAATCAGAATTACCACTTAATCCAAACAATCCCAGGTTTTATAAAAGAACAAGAAAGAATTAACTCGAAGAGATGCAGGTGCCCCTGTATTCATTGCAGTTTGTTTACAATAGCCAAGATATGGAAACAACCTTAATAATGCTCATTAACAGGTGATTAGATAAAGATCTGGTATTTTTATAAAATGGACTACCACTCAGCCATGAAAACCATGAAAGTGGCTCACCCTACGGCTCAGGTGACTGAGGCAGCTAAGGTGCAAACTATGTAAAGCCCAAGGACCTGGATTTGTGACCCAGGGCCAGGGAAGAGGGAGACACAAAATGAAAACAAAAACAAAACAAAAAGCGAAAACTTGCTATTTAAGACAATCAGGAGGGAACTCAAGAGTGTTTTACTAGTGAGTTCAAAGGAGAAAGACAAATAAATATTGGATTATCTCGCCTATATTTAGCATATGGAGAAAACACAAATAAACTGACAAAATAATATCAAAATAAACTTTTGGACCATAACAAGGCTGAGGTTGCCAGAGGGGAGGAGAATGGGGGTAGGGATATGTGGTAGAGGAGATTCAACTACCATTTTATTTTATTTTTCCCCTTTCGTTTTTTTTGTTTTGTTTTTTATTTTGGTCTGTTTTTAAATATTTTTAATGTATTTTGAACCAAAAAAATTTAGATTTTGAGAACAGAGCTGATGTTACCAGAGGAGAAGGGGGTAGGAGTGGGAGCAAAGTGTAATGGGAGTCCATGGGACAGCGATGGAGGACTATTAGAAATTTGATAGTAGATGTGGACTAAAGCTGCACACCTAAAACTTTCATAGTGTCATAAAGCAATGTTATCTCAATAAAAAAGAAAATATTGCAATTAATTTTGAGAAGCCATCACAAATCCAGACCAAGCTGGGAGAAGTGTCCTTCCCAATTTTGCTCCCAAGGCAACATTGATCAGGCACCGTCTCCCTTCGTGTGTCTGCACCAACCAAATCAGAGATGGAAGCCTGACAGGACTAACCCAGGATCTTCTGGCTCACAATAAGTCAAAGCAGACTGAAGCTACTGATGTGAATAAGCACATAAAATAGAAGATTCTTAAGCGCACCAATCTCATTCTACACCGGATTTTTCTCACCCCCAGCATGAAACAGTCTTCTTTTACTAGGATTCCGTTGTTGCTGAGCAACCTAACAGGAAGGATTTTCTTGGCTGCAAAAGCTTAATGGTTTTGAAAAAAGGAGTATGTGACCAGTCCACCAAGGTAATAAGGAAAGCAAAGCCCAAGCGTGAATTTTCCCTCATATGTTTTAAATTCTTTCCCAAATATCATGGAGATGCAAGGATATTCTGTTAGGAATAGTTTGTGGAGAAGTAGATCTTCCACTGGGATTTGCACCAAGGTATATGGCAGCATAAATAGCAAGGAAACACTTAATTTGCTGTGCACCGCCATTGTTATTCATGTGATGCTCCTTGCAAATGCCAGTGGTCACTCCAAGAAAACCTGTTGAAGGCACACACAAGGAACTGCCTAGAAGCCAAATCTTGTTGTTAAATTGAATTAAGTGTTTTATGTGTCACTGTTTGAAAAATAAACTGCATGACATATTTGCCAGACCAAACACTGCAGAAACACTTAAGGTTTTGCCTTTTCCCCAGTTGAGATTGCTATACATCTTGATTCTATAGCCATGAGTTTTCTGCTGAATGATCACAGAATAGTTAAGGTAACTCTGGGTTATCATAAAATAAGTCAATTAATGGGGTCTGGACGGTTTCTCTGTGACAGAATGATTATGCCTAATAAGTTCCTAAAAGTGACTCATACTTTGCAAATTCTTCTCTCTGCGTGACTCAGCATGTCACTCATTGCTCTTAGAATTGTCAGCATTGCTCCATTTCCTCTTCTTACTCCTCTGCATGTTACTTAGAACAAAACAGAAAAAGCAAAACAAACCTTTAAACAAGGTGGTATTTGCTGTTTTCTCAGTTCATAGTTTCCAAAGATTTTATAAATAAACATCGAGCTTGCCAATATCCATGAAAACACAATACAGTAAACCTGCAAATTTATTTATATTAGTAATCACAAAAGCAACTAGGGAAATTTAAATAATCAGTGTTTGGGTTCAGATGCAGAATAGTTGAGTTCTTTAAAAGCAAGATTCAGCTTAGCAGATGAGATTATGGACTTAGTGAAAGTTTTGAATGAAGGCTTTAACAATATATAGTTACATTCCAGGTCAATTTAGGCCACTGGATGCTAAGATATTTACAATCAAGGACCTTCAAAGGTAAGATGGGTTTCTCCACTCAAGAGGTCATCGAATTTGCAATCTTCCTTCAAAAGACAGTACTTTAGTAAATTAACTATCAAGACAGAGTGTGGTTAGAGAGATTAGAGATCTAGAGCTATCTTCTACTCTTACTTTTAATTTTTTAAATATTTAGTGATGTTACTTTGCCTTATAAATAATATAAACCCCTATGTGCAGTTTCTTCTTTCCTCAAATATATGCTTTACAATGTTTTTAGCTATAAGCAACAAAAAAAATCTAATTTACAGTGATTTTAACACATAGCAAGAACTCTGGAAGTAGCCAGCTACTAGATTTGGTTAAGAGACTTGACACTGTTGCCATAATGTGAGTTTCTTAGATTTTTCCTAGTTTGTTACCTGTGGTTGCAAGTTAGCTGCCCCAATTCCAGTATCCCACCAAGAAGGAATGAGGAAGAACTGAGACAGTGACATCTTTGTCATTCTCATCAAGTTAAAAAAAAAAAACTTTTTTCAGAAGCACTCTCCAACAAATTGAGTGTTATAATTCATAGACCATAACAAGATCTCATAATGCCTCTTAGCCACTAAGGGAAGCAGGGAGTGTGTTGGGGTATTCCAGGCAAAGAAAGCAAAGTATGTCAAGGTCTGAAAATAGTAGAAAGCATCACACGACATGGGAAGTGAGGAAAAAATAACTCTCCATTTTGGATTTTACATATATACCAATATTACTGAACAGCAAGAGCAAAATAAGGATATATTTAAATATGTTAAAAGAATTTACCTGCCAAGCATTTTTATTAAAGAAATTCATGAAAAAGAAAGCTTATTAACAAGAAAACCGATCCAGAATAAAGAATAAAATCAAACCAGGTAACAGTAAAGTCAGTAAAATAGACCAATTACTTGAATATTTAAAATTTTATTTGTGCTAAAAAGAGAAAAACTAAAATTATAAAAAACAATACCAAAATGTTTAAGTAAATAAAAGCATTTCAAGGCATGAAATGTAAGTTACAAATAGAAGTTGTATTATGAGATTGGGCTGGATATTCTAGACTTTGTTATGAGAACAACAGAAAGATATTGAAGAGTTTTGAATCAGAGAAATCTCTAAGTAGGGTTTTTTTTAATGTTGAAAATTGAGTCTAAAATTCAAACAGCTTAGTCAATAGCATAGATGTATTGGTTCACGTAAAATTCAAAGATAGAATAGACAAGCACAGTTCCTTCAGGGGTCAAACTCAATTTCTATTTGATTCTCTCTTTTTGATTCTATTTAATTCTTTCAACCCTTCCACATACCATATTGGCTTCATCTCAGTCTGGTGTCCTTCAAAGAGCAAAATGGCTGTCGGGAACATACAGAGCTACTGGCAAATTCATTCTTTCCATAGCCAAACATTTGAGTTTTCCAAATTAGATCTACCAGCCCCTATGACTAGTCATGGCCATTAACTAAGACAACCACACCTAGAGTCATTAATTTTGTCAAGGGAATCAAATATGTTGATTAGTTTATAATAGTCTGACTTGTGGTATATCCAAGCCATATTACACAGTAAGGCAATTGTCCAAAGAAGTAGATCCCTAAAGGAAAATCCAAGGAAAGTAAGATGGGAAGCAGGCAAAGCAATCTGATGTAATAGTGTGGCAGATATCATTGATGTCTGATCCAGTAAGCATTTCCCCCACCTTTGTTGTTAATAAACAGAGAATCCAGTGACCTGCTAAGTAGCCTGTGTAGAACTCTGCCCCAAAAGGGTACATCTAAGCAATACAACAAGTTCCTCAATATTGGGAAATTTTTATATGACTAATTTAAAGGGAATCATCAAAGTGGTGAAGTTCTAGGAGGCAAAGTAGTGGTATAAGAAATTATATTGATATAGAAAAGCCTATTCAAGCATTCATCTTAAATGGGTCAGGATTCCATTAGCTTCATTGAAATGTGTAAAGTACAAGATTTATTTTGGAATCAATATTTATCAAATGCTAGTAACTAAATGTCACGATCATTTAAAATTAGGATGAAAATATTAGATTATTATTAAATGTCCTAAATTTAGTTAGGGAATAAACAAAATCTTGAAGACTGATGCTCAAGTTGAAAATCTATGACCCATGAGACATAAAGGAAATTTGCTAAAACACAGAGAAACTGACAAGCAGAATATCCATCAACAGACCACTAACAACACGAGTCAAGGTAACCTCTATTCAGTGAAATAAGGTCACAGCAAAATTTCTCAAGAAGTGAGGAAGGACAGAAAGCAATCAGACTCCCGAGGCACTATAGTCTTAGCTGCTATAGATTTCCCAGGTACCCATCAGCTTGCATCCTTTATCTCATATTTCTCCATGAAAGACTGTTCTCACTCAGGCTTTCCAAGATTTTTGTTATTAGCTTATTACCTTAATAAGTTTTCCCAGTGCACTGCCACCAAGATGATTATTTACTTAATATTGTCACAAAATCAACACATTTTTTCAAATGTTAAGTTTTCACTAAGGAATTGTATCCCTAAGATAACAGATTTGATATGCTAATCAAACTTTTTCTAATATATGTTAAAATAGCAAAATTTTAAAGATAAAAATCTCCCCCTCTGTATCAAATGAACTCATTCCCCGTGCCCACTGGTGAAACTACCGGGAACTATGATTCCGACTGAAGCCGCCACTTTTTGACTGAACCTGCCAGTGGGCTGAGACTTTGATCTGCCATAAACATTGGGCACAGTTATTTTGTTACTTTGGAGGGAGTGGGTCTTCTTCTTCAAACTGTATTATTGAGGTCTGTCTCTAGGCTCAGAGAATGAGTCTAGTTAAAGGAAATACCCACAGCTGAAACCAGTATAGTCATTTTTCTCTCAGGATATAACACTATTTTGTTTACCAGCTTCACACAATGTGTTTCATTTTCCACGTGCCTGGAAAAATGAGCTGTTACAAATCAGTTGGATCCCTTCTACCAAAGTCAATTGAACTGTAAGAAGCACCAGATAAAGAATGAGAAAGGCTCCCAAGCATTTCTTTAGCAATATTTAATTGGAGTCAATCAATTCAAAAAGAAAAATAATTTTCAGGTACCAATAGTTTAGAAGTGGCCTTAAGCTTTTACAGCTCAGAAAAGGAGGAAAGAGGAAGGGCGAGATAAGGAACATAGTAAAGATATGCAAAATGGAAGATTTGCTAGGTTTTATGACACATATATGTATATATACATATCCATCTTAGAAATGAGGAAATAAGGGTAAAGAAAAAAAGAAAGGAAGTAGGATTTAATTCAACACACTTAATGTATAGCATTAGACTCTATTCACTAGATAGAAATATGGATCTACCTTCAGCCACCTAGCAGCTAATAGAAACATGAAGCCTTGTCAATGGTATAGTGGACTTTGCGGTCAGAGAAACTTACATTTGAATTCCAGCTCTAACCAGCTCTGTGGACTTGAGTACAAATCATTGAAACTTTAAAGCCTTAGTTTCCTCTATAAAATGGGAACCACAATCCCTAACCCCCAGAGTTATGAACAATACAGGTCAAGTGTCCTGTGGAAAATCTACCATTCATCAAATGTTTAATATGATTAATCAGTCAACACTCTCATATGAGCCATAGATTAAAAAATAAAACCTGTTATCAAGACTAGCTAGCAAATAACTAGCCCACTCACACCAGCAGAGCCCAAGTGAAACCTAAGTAAAGAGAGGATGAAGATCTACCCACTTTCTTTAGCAACACTTGATGATGAAATCAATCGTTGTAAAAAGTAAAATATTTTATGCACGACCACTGTTTGGCAAGCTTCAATACAAGGCATTTGAGTTTGGTTGTGTGTGTGAGTCTGTTATCAGGCACACACATGTGTGCATGCGTATGTATGATGCTATTGTTTCAATATAGTAATCCCCTGACAAAAAGTGACTCATCCTTTCAGAGATTTGCACAGGTGGCTTCAACACTGACTCTCTTTTTCTATTTTCTTTAGAAATCAACTGAGGACTCTGAGCTTGCTCCCGTTGAGAAGGCAGGTGGGTCCTTGGACCATAGTGACATGATTTTAATGGATCAACCAGTGGCAAGTGCTGGACTCACTAACTAGGCAGCAGACTTCCCTGCCCCATCTCCTGGGAGGATTTTAGATTTCATGGGCACCCAATCCCCCTTTGATTTACCACATCTTTAAGCTCCGGATCTTCGGCAATCCTGTCAACAGGCTCAGGTGTCTCATTCTACCTCTGAAACCCCCAACTGCTGAGCCATGATGGTTTTTCCACACGTCACCCTGCAGTATGACAGCACAGAAAGCCAAAGTATGTTAACTCTTTTGAATTCATTAAAATAGACGTGAAAGTGGGATCTGCTAACTCTATTCTCCAGAATCAACTACTCCGGCTTCCCACACCCCACTGCCCCTCAAAACTCACAACTGCAATAGATCCCATTAATAAACACATGCCTAGCTGTCCCTGGTGGTCTGGAAACAATACGGTCATATTTAATTCCCACTGGCACTGGTTTTATCTTCAGTAGAGTAACAGCCCAGGCTGCTTCCCACATTAGCATCCCTCTGAGGCCGTAGAAGATGTGAGGAGAGGCCAAAGTCACACTTTCCCACAGGGGTCAAAATTGCCGTATTTCTCAGAAAGCTATAAATTTTTATCCAGAAAGGATTTGAAATGCTCCAAAAATGAACTTTTTAAAAGTATGGTCAGAAATGTAGAAGTAAAAACAGCTAAGTGTCTTTTACTTAATAACCTAGTACTTCTGAGGAAAGAGATACAGTTGGTAGGGAAAAAAATCTCTGGGCCTCAGAAGACAGCAGCATGAAAGGAATACATTTTTATTATCTGAAACATTAGCGAATAGGTGAAACCCTTTTAGTCAGCCTTTTGAAGAAACACATCACATCAGCCAACCACAAGATTTGCTTGCCTGTCAAGCATTGCTCACCATCAGACAACCAAAAGGGCAGCAGGCCTGAGAGCCTGAATTTTGGAATCAAGTAGAGTTGGGGATCATTTTCTGGGTGCTTACTGGGAACTGCTAACATGATTCTCCTATATACTAACTGCCTGACTTGGGGTGAATACTTAATAACTTAAATGTCAGTCTCTTACTCTATTAATTAAATCTCTTCCATAGGGCTGCAGTGAATTTAAATGAAAACTTAATATTGTGCATAGATAGGTAGGGCAATAAAAAAGATTTTAAATGTTTATTTTGGGATAAATGATTGTGTAAGAAATGATCACTGCCCTCAAAGAGCACACAATATAGTAAAGAAGAAAAGTTCAAATGTCCAATTATAGAATAATGCAATATGTACCTATTAAAACCGGTTGGACAGACGGCTTAGAAAGTATAGAATAAGAGACATTTTCCTGGAGGAGCTAGGATGCAGAGTGTGACACCAGAGTCTGCATTTTTCATCATCGCAGTCTACAGAAGTCCACAGCAACAAATGGCATGACTATCAGTCAGACTCTCAACCTATGATGTCAGAAGATTTCAAATATATTTGGCCAATTTCTGTGACCCTTTCAATATGACTGAAACCAGGCATCCTTGTGCCCTTTTCAAAATCTAGAATCATAAAATAGATTCTCTCTCAAAGGACTTCGGCCACTTCATTTATTTTCATGAGGATTTTTGAGTCCACCCAACATCATGCAGCCATTCAACTGTACAGAAAGTCTTCCATCAGAATCTTCCCATAAGGATGGAAATGTCAAAATCAATTTCCTGGAGAAGAAACAAAACAATGGCTTTCTTTTCTCCTAAAATTGCCTTGATAGCTAAATTTATGAGCCTAAAAAGATGCCCTGAGGGATCAGATAGAAGACTCCTTTGAAAGGTCATTTTCATCTGGACCAGAGAAAGCCCTGGAGGAAAAACTCTGCTGGATCCCCAGAGGTTAGACTATATGTCAGAATTTTCCCTCATTTCTAACAGTTACAATTCTTTTGCAAAATGCTGCTTATATGTCAAGCCTTGTAGGTTGGAAAGGTATTTTCATAGGAAAACTGAAAAAGCTAGAGTCACAGACAGAAGCAGGCATGACAGAAAGTAGACAGCTCAGCGATGGGTGAGGTTATGTCCAGGAACCAAAGATATTTGGAGAGACCCAGAGGCCTGTCAAGCTGTCGAAGCTGCAGTCTACAAGAAATGTTAAAATACTGTTGGCGTGTATATGAAAGTATGGCCCCACCATGACTCCGACCACCACCACAGGACTCATTTCAGGACAGTCAAACGCTAACTGTTCCTTTGCCACAAAAAGAAACGAGGTTCTGAAATAAAAATTAGAAACAGTTCTCTCTCATGCTGTCCCAGCCCCCACTAAATACATGTTGAGCAGAATTTAAAGATAGGTAGCCAAAGGGATACAGGTTTCTATCCTTTCCCTGGTCCCCACCGCGACCCTATCCAATTAGTCCAGATGTGCAACTATTACTGAGTCTCAGGGTGGAGAGGCTGTGTCCACCACAGGGACAGTGCAGGTCTGATAACTAGGTTCGTGCCAAGTTGAGGTTTAGGTACCTAGTAAGACAAGCTCCACTCAGAAAGGTGATGGCAGTGACAACTCCAGAATCTCAATAGAAAAAAGGCTTAGACTGGGTGAGATGTGCATGTGTACATGTGCATGTGTACATATATTTACATATATAGGTGTATTATGCTGAGGTGTGATACTATACTTCTGAAACTTGCACAGTGTTTAAACCAATGTTGCCTCATGTTTAAATGACACTTTTTTATGTAAATAAATATTGAAACAGAAAATAAATGGGATTAGTAGCAGTAATTTGGTTCCAGGAGGACTAACAAAGCTGATTGTGTGTAACACATGACATAGGATAGAGGAAGTGTCAATTTCACACATCAAAAAATGGAAGCGTTTCGGGGACTTGGTAGGGTAGCAGATGCCTCCGGGAATACTCACTGTCAACCACCCCTGACTGCAGAGGCAAGACGTTTCCTGGATTCAGAATTCTCTAGGATCATTCTTCTCTAGTCCCAAGCAGAATAGTAGATTTAGAAACAGAACACACAGTGTCAAGCTGAAGAAAACGTTCTGTCCCAGCAAAGAGAAGGCAGAGCTGCAGAGAGAACTTGGTGCATCCTCCACACAAGGTGAGGGCTTCTGAGGTGGAAGCCTCACAACGCAGAGGGAACAGCAGGGTCTGCTTAATTGTTTCCTGTATGGAGCCCAGACTGGTCCAGGAAGGAGACAAGACTGGGCTGCAGGTGGGAGCTCCATGGGGCCAGCTGTCCTAGCTAGAGGAGGGTGAGTCAGGCGAAATGAGGAGAGAGGGGGCTGGGGGTGGGGAGGACACACTGAAATGAACGCCAGAATATTCCTGAGAAGAAGGGTCACTCGCTGTGGAGAAGGAACTTCCTGCTTTCTTTATTTTTCCTTCTCTTTCTTCACAGGAAACCAGCTATAGGCGGGATGAGCTGTCTCAAGGAAGAAGAAATAAAAACAGCTTTTAAATGACTAGAGATCATGCTCTGTTTGAAACAACAACAAGAAGAGAGCAGAACGCTACCTCTCCCTCAGAAACCGCTGCCATGATCTCTGGCCAAAGGGATTGCGTGTGTTAGCGCTGTCTTCATAGCCTCAGGCTGAGGCATGAACCCACAAATCTCTCTTACTCCTTTAAAGAAACTGTTAACCACTTCCACGTCAGCCACTAAAGCACTTACTCATTTTTATGGCAGATGTTCAGCAAGGTCTTCCCTGAAGAGTTGAGTATATCATCCAAGAGGCCATGTGCAGGGCTTTTTTATCCTGACCCAAGTTCCTGTACATTGGCTCAGAGCATGAAGAGGGAATCCCAGTAACAATAAAACAGCCAGTGAGCAGCCTTATCAGAGCTCTCCTTTTCTACTCAAATAGCTTAGCATTGATTACTAACAAGAAATCATCAGTGCTTTTTAATTTTCGGATGAAACATAACACTCTTCAGAGTGAAAATCTCCTGTAGTCGGTCCTTCTTCAATCCAGTGGCAAATATTTGTTAAGACTCCATATTCTACAAGAATGCCAGGATGCCAGGGCATCCCCTCCCCTCGCATGCTGTCAGTGCTTAGATGCAGCAGTAAGGGACCCCCGCCAATAAACTTAAAAGCAAACAAGTAAGATAAATCTCAGAGGCCAAAATGAAAAACCAATACCTGGAAAAATAAGCCAAATTGCCTTAAACAGACACCTTAGCTCCCTGACTAAGTTGATGCTTTGCACTATTGACCAGGGAAGCAGTGGGGCTGGTCAGCTAACTACAGGACTATGGCCAGAGCCAATCACCACATTAAGCTAAGAGGTGACTTACATTGAGCACTGGTTCATAGTCCAAGGACCCGCAGTGCCCCTTGGGGAGATGGGTGCATCAGGCCAATGTAGCCCAGGGTACAAAACATGCAATTCCTTTAACTCACCAGGCAATGTCTGGTGACAATCAGGACGGTCCTGTAGGCCCAAGAAGGGAAAGTGCACCTGAGGGAAAGACTTCTGTTCTAGTCCCCTCAGGAGTGCTGGCTCCTGGAAATGGATTTGGTTGCTTAATTAATTGCTTAATCTTGATTATTATTATGGGTCTAAGAACATGATATCACAGAACAGAGGAACTTGAAAGGAGAGAATAACTAATATATTATTTCCGGATGTTGACTTATGATGATCCATACCTTAAGTCTATAGAATATTATGATGTAATATTCCTTCAATAAAATTTCAACATGTTTAACTTAAAATTTTTTTTTGATAAAAAATAAAAAATCTAGCGCCCCCTGGTGGCCTAACCGATAAGGCCACACGATGTAGTTGAATACATCTCAAGGACCAGGGTTCACCACCAGGGGGGAATAACCAGAATGAAAAGATAAATAAAATAAAATAAAATAATGTCTTCTCTTCTCTCTCCCTATCTGGCTGCTTACTTCCTGCCTGTACTTTTCCTTTAATAAATAAATTAAAATAAATGAAGTTTAAAAAAATTATGTATAGGCACTTCCTGGTGGAATAGTGGTTAGATAAATCACCTCTGAAGGAGCTCAGGTCACATACCCCAGGGTTCAAATCCCAGGTCCAAGGGAAAGCAACCAGTGTAAACAACTAAATAAAAATAAAGACAAAATGTTTCTTCCTCCTCTCTCTTTCTGTCTGTCTGCTCTCCTTCATTTCTACTGGTACCTTTCCTTTAGAAAACAAAAAAGTATATAAACTCAGGAATATGGTGAAAGGTTAGTGACCCAATATTTAGTACTTTATCTCTTCCTTCAACTCCATAATTTTTTTCTCTTTACCCTGTTAAGACAAGTGAGCCCACTATATGACACTGACTTCTGCTGTAGCAGATTATTCTATTTAACTATCCTAACAGATATGAAGGACATATTCTTATATCCAGTTTATAGATGAAGAACAAAGAAGTCACCGTTCACTTTCTTGCTCAAGGTCATATAGCTTGTATAGCTTTGAATTCAAACTCAGGTCTACCTGAGCTGAAGGCCAACAATAGAGTGTGTGTATTTGTGTGTTGCTTGTGTTTGTGTGTGTGTGCAGGTTTCCTGCTCTCTAGGAAACTTAGAAAAAATGACTTCTTAGCACAGGCTTTAAAAATCAAAGTCTATGTATCTAGTTTTTTTTAATGTCTTTATATCAATATTATATTTAGTCCAGGAAGAATTTGATCTCCACAAGCATTAATTAAGCATTAGGTAAGAGAAATTCTCAAATATATTCATGCTCAATCATATTAACTGGGTCAGCAATAATTAACACAGTAAATCAAATAGGATTAGTGGCTTAAACCAGATAAAAGTTAATTAATCCCTTACATGAAAAGTCCAGGAATTAGTCATCTAGGGCAGCAATAGTACAGAATAGGATCATGAAGGACTCATGCTCCCATCTTCCTACTCTACCATTCTTCACACAGAGCTTCCATTTTCAAGGTTACCTGAAATTCCAACATGGCACTGAAGCTCTTACCATCAAGTACATGATCCAGGTAGGTATACGAGGAAGTGTGGACAGACAAGAAAATATACCCTGCTCCATCGATCCCTGTCATAACATGCACTTTCTAGAAGTCCCTCCCAATGAATTCCACTAGGAACTAATTGGCCATTGCAACTGCTGGATATGTGTCTTATTCTTGGCAGCAACATATGTTCAGCTAGAAATCTGTCTGTCACTAAGGAAGAAGGCAAGAATAGATAGTGAGTAGGCCACTAACAGTCTATGACACACAGATACCCTAAATCAGCAAGGAAGCCAAAAATTAATTTAAAAATAGATTGTAGTCTAGGGTTTCATTTGCATGTGAATAATGGAAATTTGAGTCTCTTATAGAATCTGCAGGCAATGAAGGAAGAGTTTTGAAAACATATTTGAGAGACTTTAGGTGCTTGTTTTTAACTTTTTAAAAATAATCTTTTGATATTTTAATGAAAAATGTTTGCTCCTGTCAGGTAAGCTTAGTTTCCTGAGACCTGTCAACTTTTTCTCTTAATGCATTTCCAATAACAGTTTTTAGAACACTGAGAGCAGCATATGAAGTGTGAGAGACACTGCTCTAGGGCTTGGAAGGTTGATACTGAGTCTAAAGAGCATTAAACAGTGAAAAAGCGCTGCATTGCCCAAATAGTCATCAATGTGGGTCTCTTCCCTGAGAGCTCAGCTAATCTCCAAACTAAGTTTGATCTGATATTTGCAGGATGAAAATTGTGTAATATTTTTAAAGCCAGCCCCAGAGAGGATTATCTTGCTTCCCGAGGGTCCCTAGAAATGGCCTCTTATTAGTATGATGGACTCTTCTGCACCCTAGGTTTTATTTGTAAATGGACCAGTATGAGTTAGGGTTAAGGCAACCTTGGAATCTTTTCAAGAAGGTCAAAGTTCAGCCTTCATCCAAGCACTTCTGATTATGAGGACCCAGACTTGACTAATTTAGAGTAAGTATATGAAAACCTCTTAACTATGATCCCAAACTTGCTGATCACTCCAGAAAAAAAAAAAATTCGCAGAATTTTAAAGACCCATCTTTTTTATAGTTTCAAAGTAATGTAAAGGCATTTTTCAACTGATACTAACTTCAGAGAACCATTGTCAAACAGTCCTGCATTTAGGTAAACAGTTTCAGCTCACCTCTAAATGAAAGAGTGACCTATTTTTAGAGACCAGAGGTTTCAGTGTTTTACCATTCTGGAAATAAACATCATCATTATTCCTTCTATTTCAATGAGCACAGCTGTTTGGGTGGAGATGTAAACATTCCCTGACCCTGTTGTGAATCCAAACACAACAATGTCAGGCTGGTGTGTGAGAACCAGGAAACGAAGCTGACTACAAATTGCACAAGAGCTGACCCATTCTCCTTATCTCATCTAAATGGAGTAAGATCCAGGAGACAATATGCATAGGCCTTCTTGGGAAATTAACCCTATCATCTATCCATGCTGCTCCTGAAAGTGCAAAAATCTTGATAGAATTCTATACTAATCTTATCTTTTAGTATCTACATTTGTATGATGCTTTGACATCTCAGAGGGGGACTTCACTAACCAGGAAACGGCTCCTCACCAGGACTAGCTACTTCTAAGATAATCATTTACCTGTGAACATACCTTTCATGGCCAACAAATGAATCCTGGGATTCTACACCCCACAACCACCCCCTTTATTAACTTTCATGCACCAAGTCAATGTTTCTGCTGGTTATAAATCAACCTGGTGCCAGGTATCAGACAACTAGGGACAGTCCCTATGCTTCAAACCCTACCCTACCCGAATTATTAAGTGAGCCAATCCTAAACTCTTTCCTGTCTTGCCTTTTCTGCAGAAACCACAGTCATGACTCTGGCCTAGGCTTTCCCCTTTCTGTCTCTTGACCAACACCAGTGCTTCCCAGTGGCCCAGATGGCATGGCAAGCCCCCCTCCCCAACTCCTCGGGAAATAAAATAAAAATCTTTTAGTGGCATTAACACCTCTGTGCCATCACTCAGTCACCTCTATAAATTAAAATGCCATGAGCACTGTCATTGATACAAACTCCCATTCTCTAGTGCTTCATAACATGGTGCTAAGTGCAGATGTGCGAAGTCTACTGACCAGTCTTCTGGCCCAGTCTGCGTGCAGTTGAGTAAATATGACATCTGATGGGGAAAAATGTAGTGTCAGAAAAACCTTATTTCACAGGGATTCAGTGTAAATGGACCGTGGCTTTCCTTGTATGCTAAGAACAATGGGGAGTTTCCTCACGTAGCACAGAGATCCTAACCTCTCACACCAGGAGGAGACCACCTTCATGCTCTCTCTGTTTCACTGTGGCCTCCCAATTCATGTAGCAACTGCCAAGAGACGTAGCCAATGGCCAAGTTTGGCCCACAGTTGTGCCCTTCTTGACTTTCATATTATATTTAAATACATATAAACCAAGTTTAAAGTCATGATGTTTCATATAAAAACCTAGATTTCTAGCTTCTTATGAAATTTGAAAGCTTTGGTGGTGCTGGCCTGTTTTCCCACATGGCAACCACCCGCTAGAGCTGAGATAGGGTTGTCCTTGAGCTGGACCATGATCTCTCCAGCCTGCCACAGCTCCTCTCCAGGCCTGTTTAGTAGAGAACAGGAGGGCAAGTGTCAGTGACCCTTTAACCTTGGACTTCCTGAATTTGTTGTCTTCTAGTAGAGTTATTTTTCTGTACTCTCAATGGCATTGAGTAGTGGTGAAGAGCAAGGGGTTCTGGAAACACTGCCTGGATCCCTGGTTGTCCCACTTTTGTCATAGCTTTGACCTTGGGCCATTTTGCCCATCCCCAATCACTTCAGTAACCTCATCATTAAAAGGAGAGATAACAATAGTACTTTAAAAATACATAGAACAGTGTTTAAGTGGCACAAAGTAACAATACAATTAAAGATAGCTTTTAAAACGCATATTCTTGGTGCGCCCTGATGGTTTAGTGGAAAAGTCCACTGGCACAGTCCACATACATCCTAAGGACCCGGGTTCATGTCCCAGGGCAGTGGGGGGACAATGAAGATGTACAGCTAAAGAAAATAAATGAGAATGTTTCCTCCTCCTCTCTCATCCTGCCTGCCCACCTGCTCATCTTCATACATGCCTGCGCCTTTCCTTTAAAAAACAAAAAGATAAAGTAAGATCCAAGTTCTTATGTGGTATATAGAGAAACCAAACTAATGAGTAAACCAATTTTTTTTTAAAAATAGGCTTTCATTCTATAAAACAAAATTAGTGGTTGTCAGAGGGCAGTGGGGAGGAGGGTAGGTGGATTAGGTAGAGGAGGTCATTAAAGGGTGAAAGATGGTATGGAACTGTTGGTAGTGAATGAAATGTAGTGTGTGCAGATGTTGACTTGCAATGATACAAACCTTAAATAATATTATTATACAATGTTATTGCAATCAAAAAATGTTTTAAATGATAAAATAAATCCATGTCTTTAGCAAAAATTAAGTTGTGTCAGAAAGTGGACTATGAGGACCACGTATTTCAAAAAACAGAAAACGTTGTTTGTAGAATTAAAAAAACTCACAGACATATCAGTGAGCTGCATTTGCCTGTCTGGGCTCTGTAGGCAGTGCTATGTGATGGAGAGCTACCGGCACTCTCATCCCTGGCCCAACATACGAGTGTTTTCAGAATAATCATCCTAGAGCAAAGCTCTTCTCAAAACATTTAATGGAACCAATCTCCCTAGTCTAAGATCAAAGTCCTCTATGATCAGCTTATCATCCCTTCCTTTACTGAACACTTCCAGATGAACAAATCCACCAAACATCTCTTAGATGACCTCCTAAACACACCCCCAGATGAACTAAACTACTAAACATCTCACAGATGAATGGCAAAGAAATTTCCCCAGACAAGTGGCTATATATCCCTCCAAATAGGCTACCAGACATTTCCTCAGATGACCTATCATCTTCTTGATAAACAATGGGCAATCCCCAACACCTATCTGCTCACTGCCAACTCTGGACTTGGTCCTGATGTTGACTTTCTCCATCATGTCCTTCCTGACCCATACACAGATACAACCCAACCTTCGAGGTTTAACACAAAAGCCACTTTGGGCATGCGCTGCTGGAATTGTGTTTAGGTCAGCCACCCCCGCAGGAGCATAGCCTACATACATCCCGAGGAACCAGGTTCACATTCTGGATCCAAGGAAACAACCAACGTGAAAAACTAAATAAAAATAAAATAAAATACTTCCTGCTTCTCTCTCTTCCTGCCTGCCTATCTACTAACCTTCATTCCTGCCTGTACCTTTTTTTTTTTAAAAAAAGAGTGACTTCATCATGAGAACTTCTTAATTTCTCTATTAGAAAATAAGATCTCCCTCTAGACTCCCAAAGTATCTTCTCTAATAGCATTTTATACTTCTGTCATTGAATTACAGTCTCCTTTTTCCCCCACTAATCTGTCAAAGTCTTGAGAACACTCTTTTTCCCTATTTCCCAAGCAACCATAATAAAATGCATGTAATCTGAGATTAATTATGGCAGTAAAAGACAGTATCATTTTGTTTTTTTTTAAATATCTTCTCAAGATGAATCTTGGGTTTAGAAACAACATAATTAGAGACAGCCTCTCTCATCTTCCCAGTAAGTTGTGGAAGGCGAGTCAAAAGGTCACGATGGTGGAGTGAGGAAGTCCATGGCTGGTAAGCAGCAGAGGAAAACACACCATTGAAGACTGGGGCGTTCAAGTGATGCCCAGAACTGGGAGGAATTTTCAGGAGCTTCAAAACCAATGGGACTGAAAGTACAGAAATGAATCCTGGCACACAGATGTGAGACTTCTTGTAAGAGAGTAAACGTGCCCACCTGGAAGAAGGTTGGAAGATCTTTTTATCTTTCCTCTCTAACTTACCATCATAAATGCAAGTTGTGAGAAATAGAATACCCTTAAAAGTAATGACATAAAAAGAACAGAAGAACAACCATGGAATAAATTATGAAAATGGTCGATAAAATAACACTCCCCTCCAAAAAAAAAGTGCAAGAACACATTACATCAAAAAGTTGAAATTATAAACCTCACCCTTGTGGCTCAGGCAGCTGAGGCAACTACGGTGCAGACCACGTAAAGCCCAAGGACCTGTGTTTGTGACTCAGGCACAGGAAAATAAAAGGGGGCGGAGGCGATAATGGCCTTTTTTCTCTCTTGTACTGACTTTGTATTTTCCAGTTTTTGTCGGACAGGTTTATAATAATAAAAAGTAAATGTCATTATTTTTTACTTTTTTTAAATACAAAATCAAATGACATGAGATATCATGCTGCCCAGTAGAAGGGCAGGATAAAATTTTTAGCTATCAGTTATACTTACAGTCAATGTTTATTAAGCACTCACTCTGTATTGAGCAATATAAGCGATTTATTATAACCTAAGCTTGTTGTCATGTGATCTTATCTACATTTGAGAAACTAAGACTCATCAACATAAATCAATGACTGTATCTAATATATTCAGTTCACCACCAACAGTCCAGCTCTACCCTTCATTATATAATTGGCCCCTTTTACTCAATTTAAGGCAATGTACATCTTTAATCTATATAATGCTGTGATGCGATTTTCCTTCAATAGGAAAAAAAAAAGAAAAAGAAATCGAGGTCAGCAAAATTAAATAACTTGCTTCAGGCCCCATAGGTAGGATATGGGAAAAACCAGGCCCATGCAGACCCTTCATTTTCATTCCAGAGCTTCAGCTTAGACCACCAAGCAGACTAGTGATAGGGTCCTCCAGAGGACGCTAAGAGACATGTATCCACAGAGAATAAACTCACCCAATCTCTCTAGAAAATTGTGCAAATCATATCAAGGGCTTTAAAAAATGCTCATATTCTCTTTAAGTAATATTTTTAAGAATGGAGGCTGATAAAATAAGCTCAGATTTACCCCAAAATTTATGAACAGGATGTTCACAGCATCATTATATATTACAGAGAGAAAATGGAGACACTTATATGTCAAGAAAGATAAATAGCGTTTCAGTTTCAAAATTGCTTTCAATGAAATGGCAAAACTTTAAATAAAAAGGCATGATATGAAAGCATCTTTCACAATTATATGAAAACATATTTCATATAATTCAGTTTTATAAATAAATAAAAAATCTATTTGCATATACATAGAAAAAAGACTGTGAGATGTGCCCTGGTGGCTTAGAAGCAAGCTCACAGCCTCTGGTTGGCACAGTCCACATATATCCCAAGACCTGGGGTCACCCTCCCATGGAGGGGTGGGAGGAAATAACCAAGATGAGCAACTAAATAAAATAAATAAATGTTCTGCTTCTTCTCTGCCTGCCTGCCTTCCAGCCTAATCCCCTTTATTTCTGCTTGCATCATTCCTTAAAAAGAAAAAAAAACTAGGAGGAAAATTATTTATTATGATATTGTAGATCATTTTAATTCTCTGTTCTCCATGTATACTATAATGAATGCATTATTTTCATAATCATAAAAACAAATTTTCTTATATAAGATTCATTCTTAAAAGCCTGATTTATACTCAGCTTTCCGAATTGCACCTGTGTATCAAATATGTTATTTAAAAGGAATGTTTCCAGGGTTTTAGCTTAACTTCTAGAATATATAAGCAAATTCTAAACATTCCATATGCCCAATATTAATGTGAATAATGTAATATAATAAATTTAACTCATATGAAGCCCCCCCAAAGCAAAATGTTATCATTAATACAAATAAAATCAGAAGTTGTTTCGCTTGCAGCAAACATCTATTTATCTAGAATCCAAACTACTGGAAAACTAAGATAAACATAATTATTCCATGCTGTACAATTGAAGAATGATTACTGTTTATAATGATGACTCCAAGGTACTGAAAGACCCTTACGTGTCTCCTATACCCCCAAAGAAAGATTGCATTACATTTAGAATAGCTTTGTTGTTCAGATTGTTTGATTGTACTGATTCTCTGAAAACTGACTAACCTACATTTGGCAGGTATAGTTACTCTCAGTAAGCTACAATTATCTATTACTCAGAATATCCCGTTCCCTGATACTTCGGAGTAAACTGGAATATACTGTATTTTCATAGGACGTTGTTCAGAAAGCGGCAAATAGGAAATGCCTTTGGGCTCCTTATTCAAAGTTTAACATTATGACTTTGGGATTGGGAATTATAGAATTTATGAGACTGTGAAAAAGAAGAAATCCTACAGGCAGCTCAAGAGTGCCTGGGAAAAGTCCTACCTAAAGATGCGATGTTGGGACTGTCAAGTTCTATCAGCAAAGGAACGTGAAGGGAAATGTCAGGACAATTGTCAAAAAGAGGTTAGAAACCAAAGGAATTTTGGCAAGAGCTGAATGTAGAGCAAGTCTTGCTGTGGGAACTGCAGAATACTCCAAGGGAAGACTAAGCAGGAACCATTCTTCTCAGCGTTCTCTGGGTGAGCAGTACAGGGCAGTGGTGGTGCTTACCTCTGCCAGGAGTCCAAAGCCACAGAGAGAAAGAAGAATAACTAGCATCTCAACTGTCTTTTTGATTTCAAGACCTACCCATGGACAAATCATGGTTGTGCAGTTAAGGCCGTACTGGTCCTCAGAAATAATTACTCTTTCAACAGGAAATCCACGAAACCAGTGGCCAAAAACAATGTGAAAACTCAGAACTGCATTACCCAATATGGCAGCCACTAACACAAGGAACTACTCAAATTATTAAAATTAAATATGATTAAGTAGGCAGCTCTTCAGTCAACTAACCACAGTTCAAGTGTTCAGTGACTAAAAACTACTGTATCAGCTGTGGAAATACAGGACATTTCCTTCATGGGCGAAAGTTAGGTTGAAACCAACAGTGATATAGTGGAGCAGAATATAAGAATCTTATGAAGTTTTAAGACAAAATACAGTAGAACTCAATAATTATTTGTGCTTGCACCTGTGTGCTGCAAGATAAGCCCCGGGCCTCTGGGAATGCCCATCCTCTTGCTGGGAGCACCACAGCAGAAAAGTTTGAGAAGCATTGAGACAGTGGTCCACATTTGTGAAAGTAACATCTCATCAGGCATCCCTTACATAGTGTATATTAGTTTCATGCACCAAAGAAACAAGATTGTGAGAGAAAGACAATTTGGGGCTCCTGCTTCTAAGCAGCTCTTTACCCACAGGTAATAATTTTGTGTTACTCTTGGAAGCAGAAAGTAAGTTCCGATTTTTTTTTCCACCCCAGGTCTTGAAAACTCAGTCATACCCCCATCCTTTAACTGAGTCAAACCAACTGGTGAAAAATCTCAGGCAGGCTTACCCAGCTGCCCAAGTTTGACGATAAATCAGCTCTGCTCAGAAAGGGGCAAATGTTTGTGACTCAAGGGTTCTTTCCAAAGTAATTTTAGAATTTATTAGTCATTGTGTGCTCTAGAATACACGGGTGTCTCTAAGGACCTCCTGCTTCCTGTAACTGATGTTTTAACCTCCACCCCACCTTCATGATGCTCATGCAACTTGAGAAGAATACTCTCTAGACCAACAATTGACTGCATCCTATGTACAATAAGTTGATCTTTTTCTTAAAAAAAAAAAAATGGGGTTGAAAGTCAAACCTTGTCAAATAATTCAGACATTTTATAGTGTTGTTCTAATTGCATACAATTCCCACAAGAAGGGAAGTACCTTTAAAATAAGGACTATTGAATACTAGTACAGGATTTCCTCTTGTTGTTGATAATTTCCTCCTAACAGAAGACACAACGCAGTCCAAACCACATTCAAAGGAGGTGTCCAGAGACAACTCGGCATCTAGGTTTGTGGGGGACATTGTTCATTCTAATTGATGTTTTCCTTGCAAAGCAATAGAGTAAGTGGAACTATTTTTAATCCAGAACAGAATAGATTCCCCCCAAACTTACTATTTCCCCGCCCCATCTAATTTTATAAGGAGTCGAAAATCACATCATGTACCTTTCCAAAGTAATCATTTCCATGAAATAAGTTATAAACAATAGCGATTTTAAATGCCAAACTATGTTCTCACTCAGCATTCAAACCTTTACCAATCACAGTTTTGAATCTTGGAAATTCTGATTCATTTACATTTTCAATAGATTCTGTCTTCTCGGCAGCATAGAAGAGTCCTCAACCTTCACGAAGTTAGCATATCTTCTTCTTTGCTAGAACCAGGGCACACGTATCAATGAATCAGTTTAAGTTCCCTGTAGAAGTTGATGCCTTTAGTTATACATGGTCAAATTCTCTAAGAAGACAATAAACATTGACCCTTGTATATACAACGGCAGTAAAGCAGTAAGCACTCTTTGGCAGAACATTCTTTCAATTTCCTCCCTTTAGTTAGAGCAGCATAATTCAACCTTCACAATTTGGCCTGACTTGCTAGAAATAAACTGAAGTTCTCCCGATGTCCAATTACGTAAACACACCTAATCAAGAAGAGGTTCCTACTTTAGATTCAATTAAATAAATACTCTGATTTTGAAAATGAAAATCTCTGGGGGTCGGCGTGGGGGCTTATAACAAAATAACAGTAGAAACACCTACAGAGCCCACCATCACAGACTTTTTAGAAGGCTGACACGAGAACTGCATTAAAAGGACAGACACTAGTCAGCATAGCCCAGAGTCCAGCTATAGCAATTCAAGAAATGTTCTGAATGGACAAATGAAAAATGAATATACAGTCTAACTAATTTTGACAGCAATTTATAGATTTTGGAATCATACCAGCAATCTGGCAGATAAAATAAATTCACAGTAAGCACAACACAAACCATTTCTTTAGCTTTATTTGCTTCCACTATCAAGTACATGGAAGTGGAGTGGGCTCATGATTCAGACCGGGTTAGACTTTCATCCCCATACACGCTAGCTGTATGCAAGTCCTGGTTTAGTTCCTTTCTCTGGAGTCTCAGCGTCCTTATTTATAGAACTGCTGCAATCATGGAACATGCTTTGTCATTCTGAGAACCTTAAAGATAAGGGTGCAGAGAGCTAACCCTGATGTCTGATCCATGGTGATCACATAGTATTTATAAACTGCCACATTATTTCTTGAAATGTTATATAACTATAACATTATTATAAATTATAGCATGTGTTTTTAAACTATTATCGTCATCATGATTATGCTGTTATTGTTTTCCCCACTGGTTGAAGGGCAACTCTCAAGCCCAATCCCCCACACTGACAAGTTTATTTTAGAAGCCCAGGGATGACTCACGAGTTCTTTTTGACATAAGATGTCATTTTTCTGTCACCCTTTTTTTTTCTTTTTTCACTCTTTTTTTTTGCTCTTTGCTCAAAGACCTCCTTCTCAGGGACTGAGGCTGTTCCATTTGACATCAGACTTTGACAGTGACCTGTGAGAAAATACCCTTCATCCCAAATCAGCCCGGGATTCTCAATGCCCGTACAGTCATTTACATGAAACACTTTTAGAGTTTTCTTGACCTCTTATTACAGGTTCTAGATGAGTGCTTGAAGAATCAACTGGAAGAAAATTGAAATGACAAGTGTCACATTGTATTCAAAACATTTCTTTGTCTTTCAAGGTTGATTGCCATTGTCTTTCTCAGTTTTTTCTCACCTTGAGTTCTCCCCTGAAGTCGCCTGAGTCCTGTAAACCAGGTTCTTCCCCTCAGACAAACACAGACCTGAAAGCATCCTGGACAAAGGAAGCTTGGGGACCTCAAATGAGGCTTCTCACCATTACCAAGCCTGCAGAATGAGAGCAATTCTTCAAACCCTGAACTATTTGATCAAAACATCATTAAATACCAAAGAGCTAGTCCAGATCCTCTACTAGGTAAAAGAGAGTTTTAGCAAGTGAAGGATTCAGTCCATTAAAATTACTACTCTTATCCAAGGAGACTCCTGACCAACCGCATGAGCGTTCCTCAAGTTATGGCTCTTCAAACCTTATCATTCCCTAATGCACCTTTTGTGCCCAGGTCACTTTATCAGGGGGACTTCCAGTTTTGACGACACATGGTGCATGTGTCAGTAACTATCATCCTTGCACCTAATACCTGCAAGGGATTCATTTTTCAGCAAGAAATGCCTTTTATTGGAAACCTTAATCAAGCTCGCTCAGAGTAAACCCAGATTTTGTAGGGCCTGAGACTTACACAATTTGGGAGCCACTTAAAGTATACAAAAAAAAAAAAAAAAAAAAAAAAAATTTTTTTTTTTTTTGCAGATTTTGCAAAAACGCATGACCAGGTAAACACATTGCTGTGACCCTACCAAGCTTCAGAGGGGATTATGCCAGTGGGGACCCTGAAATCTCAGCCTACATCTGTCTTTGATGTCACCTGTGGTCCCGGCAGCCAAGTGCCCCAGATGCACACTTTATGTACTTGTGGCAACCCCAGTATAAATGAATAGAAAGACTCAGTCCTTCAGTTGACTGTTTAAAAGCTGCAGATAGGCTGTTGGTTTCTGGAGAAATGTGCAGATTATAATTCATTACCTTTGATGGCCATCTGGGAGGTTGGCCACAAACAAACCTAGAGATGATATTTTTGTGTCATCTTGACTTACCTTGGCCCAATGTTCCCACTTGTCTGGTACTCTGGAACCTTTCTTTGTGTTTGTTAGTTTTGAGTTTCATTTCTTTGCTGTTGTAGGTGTGGAGAAAGAGTCTTTTTCATCCTACAGCAATGAACATCCCTGGATCCCCAACCCCCCACCCTAGAGGGGAGGAATCGAGTATTGTTTTGTTTTGTTTTGTTCCTAAACTCTACAAATAATAGAAGAAATTATATTGTTTGTATTGGGTGCACCTGTTTCCCTAAACCAGGGTGAGGTGTTTTGTTTTTTTTTTCCTCCCCCACCCCCTCCCCATTCTCCTTTTATCTTGGCTGAAAGTACTTTGTTGTTTGGTGGGAATGTAAGTGACTCCTGCTTTCTTAGGGAACTTCCTATCCCAGGAAACTCAGAGATTCTCCCCAGGGGCTCCCAGAGACTGCATTGTTGTACTGCCCCCACCCCCACCTCATTCCCATTCCACATAAACCACATACACAGACACCCAAACATACAAGATGTTTTTAAAGATGAAAAAAAAAAATGCAATCTTGAAAAGATTTCCTGTGTACTTGTGTGTGTGCATATGGGTGAGTGATTAATGTGTTTTTACACATATGTGCCTGTACTAAAAGAGAAAAGTCTGTGTGATTTTCTATGTGCATTTTTTTCAGTCCTGAATGTAACACAAGTAAATATGGGAATTTCGTCCATCATTTTCTTTGCTTGTCTCCAAATTACAGTACAGCCCCAGATGATCAGCTCCTTGACCCTCCTTTGAACTTTGTCCCCTGCTCTTCTCTCCCCAGGACCAGTCTCAGCCACTGACTGTGGTCACTGGATAGCACCTACCAGAAAGTCTGCCCAGGAGACTATGCTGGGTGCACAGTGTAGGGAGAAACGCAATCGCCCCACCTCGTTCCATTCTATGAGTCTCTGAGGAGCCAGAATCATGTCCTGCTTCATCTTTGCCCCCGGCTCCTGGAACAGAGCCCTACATACAGGGCATGCTCAGTAAATATTGTCAGATGAATGTCAAATGTGACTTTGAGCAAATCACTTGATAGCTCTGCCTCTGATTTTCTTCTTGATAAATAAGATAGCTGATTTCTTGAATTTTTCTCAATGCTATTATGATTCACTCTGTCTAAAATGGATTAGTTATCTCTTTGTATCAGAATTACATGGATGTAATAGAGAAAAAATAAAGCAGTATCTTAGCTGAGATGAAATTTCCCTCTCTTAGTAAAAGAAGTTCAAAGGTAGTTTTCTCAGGGTTCCAAGCTGTCCCCAGGCCTCCCAACTGTCATCGTTCTGCTTTATCATCCTCAGTCCAAAAGAGATGCCATAGTCGACAGCCACCATGTCCTCCTTCTAGATCAGGAGAGGAGAAAAGTATGGAAGACAAGAGGATCCCCTTCTCAGTGGCTCTCCAATGAAGCACAATCCTAGAATGTCTACGCGACACTTTGCTTGTATCTCATTGGCCAGAATTTAGTCACATGGCCAACCCCACCTGCAAGGACAAATGTAGCTGGGTGCAATATTACCCCAAATTTAAAAAAAAAAAGGTCATTTTGCTAAGGAAGAAAGGGGAAATGGATACTGGTGTCGACTAGCTCTCCTGCCATTTTTCACCATTGTTTGAGCTGATTTGCATCTTGAGGCAACTGTATTTACCCCTTCCTCTAAGACCTCAAATAAAGGTTTCTCAAGGCCTAATCCCTGAAAAATGAGCAGAGCGAGAAAAAAAAGGAGTATGTTGTGTGTTTTTCAAATGCTCAACTTATTTACAATTAAATTTATTTGACGTAAAGGACTTCTCTTTATTTTGTGACGTGAAGTTAATTAAGCAAGGAGGCCTCATTAGACTGAGGGGACTCTGGTGCTGGAGGCCTGCAGCAGCAAACCAAAGTCTAAGCCTCTAAGTGCCTCAGTCACAAAGTCAGAACATTAATGACAGCCAATCATCAACCAGACTGGTGCAGAGGCCTGCTGCCTCTGTTATCGATGGTGCTTGTTAAAATACAGAGAGCATCTGGGACCCTCTCAGGTCTATTTTAAATTATTAAAAAGTCAATAATTCCCTTGCTTTGCTTCTGCACTTCATAAAAGTCTCTCCTCTCTCCATGGGCACTCCCAACCACTTCTGGTTAGTTGCTGACCAATTGGA
Organism: Solenodon paradoxus; assembly: GCA_004363575.1. Taxonomy (NCBI): domain Eukaryota; kingdom Metazoa; phylum Chordata; class Mammalia; order Eulipotyphla; family Solenodontidae; genus Solenodon; species Solenodon paradoxus. Next base: position 59,020 of record RJWH01003182.1, on the reverse strand, counting down.
ATCAATAAATGCAGCATTTTTTTAATATGCTTCAATTTGTCTTTGAACAGTGATTATATCATTTTCCCCCTTATGCAAAATTTTGTTTTTTCATTAAATGTGGTTCATGGCAGATGATAATGCCCTTACTTTGAAAAATAAAAATCCGTGAACTCTGTTAATCTCCTGATTTTTGTCTGTAAACTGGGCCTCCAAATACCTAGGATCATTACCTTCCATCACTGCCTCAGTTGACTCTCCTACTTCTCTCCTCTGAGGAAGGAGGGTTGAGCAAGTGGATTAGAAAAATGTTAGGCAGGAGTATATGTACCATCTAAACTATTGGGGAAATAGAGAACAGAGGTGTAGTTCATTCACGAGGAAAATAAACTTTCTCCACTCAGTATCAAAGACATCACTTAAGGGTGATGTTCCCAATGTACCAAAGTGAGGGTCTGCCTCCTGAACTCTGCCTGCCTCCATTCAAACCCTGCTCCAGAACAGAGCAGATGAGTGACATTCGACAAGTTACTTCACCTCTTTCTGCCTAGTTTTTTCAAATCTTTAAAATGAGGATCACATGGAATCTCTCTTAAATGATGTTTTTACAAAGGTCAAATTAGAAAGCATATGTAAAGAGGCAGGCACCGTGCCTGCCTCCTAGGATAGAAGCACTGAATGTCAGTTCTTATAGGATTTGAGACAGCTGCAAATAACTAAAAAGTCAGAATTACCAATGGCTTAAACATGTAAATGTTTATTTTTCTACTATGCAGTAGAAATCATAGCATAACTGAACATACTCAGGAACTCCAGTCAACAGATTCACGGCAAGAAGCAGAAATGGCATAGGAAGATTGCTCATTTAGCTTTGCTTTCAAACATCCTGCACCACGCTTCTAATTTTAGCACATTGTGCAGAATTGATGATGACACCTCACCAACACGGAGGCTTAAAAGACAGGGCGCATTGCTGTCCTCTACAAAAACCGAGATTCTGTTAACAACAAAGAATGACTGCTGTAGCAGGCATGCAGCAATCTATATTATTATCACAGAAGAAAAGACTCTAGAAAAGAGTGGCTGGCAGCCAGGATTCTGAGAGTCACCAGCGTCATAGGGGGTGAGTAAGATTACAGGAGTTAGGAAGAGTCCTGAAGGAGTGATAAGAACTAACATCCACAAATCATCAAGGACCAGCTAAATACAGCTTTCAACCCCTCCTCATCCTGCTGCTCAATTCTAATTCAATAGACCTGAGATTGACCCAGATAATCTCTATATTTTAGCAAGGCCCATGCACCAGTCTGGTTTATTTGTGGGTTACTCTCTGCAGGATGTACTCATAAATGTCTGCTTCAGTAGAGGTGCAATGTATGGCTGACAGAAAACTCTATAGACATTTTCAGAGCCCCTCAAAATTCATGGAGGGATCCAATATTTAAATCAAACTTTTAAAAATGCATATGCATTGTGTTAGCTAATTCCCAAATAACTTGATATAACAACATTTATTCAAATTGATGTAAAGTAGCAAGAATATGTTTATGTTATGTGTTTGTATATTTTATGTAAATATAAATCTAAAACATAACAGATTTCATAAGTTATGCTAAAACACTAAGCAGCAATTTTAGTCAGTCAAAAGTAAGGGCTGATGGCACACCTTGGTAGCCTAGTGATTTAGTTCCCTGGGCAGAGTCCACATACATCTTGAGGTCTTTGATTCGAGACCCAGGGAACAGGGAAACAGTCAAGATCAACAACTAAATAAAATACTTCTTCCTCCTCTCTCTTCCTGCTTGCACTCCTGTTCACCTTCATTCCTGCCTATACCTTGCCTTATAAAAAAAAAAAAGTAAAGGCTAACTAGTTCAGTGTTTGACCACATTGTACAAAGCAACTTGCTTTTGAAGAAACGTCAAAGTGTGAGACAGGATTTGCAGACGACGCATGAACTATTCCTGGGACAACAGTGAGATTCTGATTCTAGCGTCTAGGACAGGTTCTTGCAGTTTCAACTCTTGAATTTTATTCATTTACTTGCTTCTAAATCCCCAGTGATACTAATCCACAACCCATGTTCAGGTTAACGCCTTCTCTGCAGCCCCGTGGCCTGATCCACAGCCAGTCAAAGGTCCTTACTGGAAACCAGAGCATTGGCTCCCAACTCAGCATCTTGGTTGAACCTCCTCTTCGACACAGTCTTCCCATCACTACTGGCCTCTCCTGCTGGGCCTGCTTTGAACTCCCTTCACAGTCTCTCAGCTCTGACCTCCCTCTTTCTTAAAACTTTCAACCCAGTTGTGACTTCCCCTTCATCATATTGGCTCTTCTTTGATGATGCTGTTTAGTTTCCAATCCTCTGTGTGACCTTTCTAACTTAAACCAACTCCGTCCTACCACCTCTCTCTGCCACCTTGATTTGTGCAATGTATTTACCCAGATCTGTCCACCCTCAGGTGCCTTCTATAGGGACAGAACAGGAAGGGTAGGCATAAATTTGTGTGGAAAAAATTCTCAAAAGCACTATTGTTCTTCTTTTTCCTTGTACATGCATTTTATTGACTTCGTCTGCATAGTACTGTCCCCATAACAGAGATAAGCACAGGAAGGAAGGAAAGAGGGAAGGAATAGGAAAGAGGGAAGAAGGAGAGTAAGTAGAAGAAAGAAAAATAAAGAATACGTATCAGTAAGTGGACTTCTTTTTTACTCAGGGATCTGCAAACCTCAAGACCCCATGAAATCACTTTGCAGTCCAATAAGAAACAAGATATATTCACTTGAAGTGGTCAGTGAACCAAGTCACACATTTCTGGATCCAGCTAAACGACCAAGAAAATCATCTAGAAGGAGCACAGATGAGGAAGAAGTCGCTGGGCTAGAGGAGACAAGCCAGGAGGTCTGTCTGCTAGACTGCATTGTGAAGCTCCCAGGGGAGCTGAGACCTTTTATGAAGGGTTGGACTAGTCTGGATGACTCCTTTAGCCATTTACTACTTGGCTTCACTCTCCAGTGAGCGTACAGTTGCACTCAGCCACCTTCCTGGAGATGTTTCCTTCACAGGGTTACTGAGCCAGCTCTTTCCACATACCCCTCACCCCCACCCTCAGGAGGAAGTATCTAGAAACAGGAGACTAGAGATGGGTCGGAGGTGCAATTTCACAGCTCCAGGTCAGCAGTCAGAGTTCACTGCCTTTGGATGGGATTCCAGCTCCAAGTCTACAGCAAAATAAAAATTAGGTCAACTCAAGGGAAGCACCAGTGGAAGTCAATGATGACAGTGAGGACCAGAGTTTAGCTCTCACCCACTCTCTTTGATTGCTGGACCAAATCTGCCAATTTTTTACAAGCTTCCAGAGTAAAGAGGTGCAGGGGGCCGAGGCTGCAATCTGTGCGGCATTAGTCATGATTAGTTTCACAAGCAACCAGCCTCTCCTTTGCTGTCTGAACTTTGCCCCAGGCTCCCCACACTCCCCTTGCATTTGCCTAAAGCAGCAATTAACAACCTTGGCTGCACATTTTTCAAATCCCTGGAGGATTTTTAAAAATGCTAATGTCACCTCTAGGGCTTTTGACTTCATGTGTCTGGGCTGAGACTGCCATCAGGTTTTTCTGGGTCTCCACAGGTGACTCTCAGATGCAGACAAGTTGAGGTCTTCTGTCCTAAAACACCATTAACAGAAAGTTATTATGCAGTCGGGTTTTACTAACTTTTTAAGGGCTGTGAAGGTATAATTACAGCAAGTTTAAAATCCGTTTTAAATATTTGTGTCCAAAAAAAAAAAAAAAATCTCTCTCTTCTCCCTTGGGAAGTCTTTTCTGGCTGGAGAAAGATTAATACCAACTACAACTTCATTTCATCTCTGCACCATCCCTTTCTACCCCTCCTCAAGTCCTTCATCCTCCCCACCCCAGCATGCTGCCTCCAGCCCTGACATTTCTGCATACAAATCTCTCACGTTAGATGAGTGGTGCCTGAAAACTGTAGGATCAAGTTAATGTGAGATTAATGAAATGACCCTAATGAACCTCTGCAGTTGGCCAGATGGGGGTCTGGGGACCAGGCCGTGTCATCCAAATACTTCTGCCTGGAGGTGGTTTAATAGTCCAGCTAAAATATTGACTGAGATCATTCTGGATGCTCTGGCTAGAACTTCCAGAACCAGAACGATAGCAGAGACTGTAGGATTTGTAAATAGCGGGTAATCATTTCTTCCTCCAGGTCTGGAGATAGTGGACAAGAGATCCCCGGGGAGATTTTGTCTCCCAGTATTCTAAAATGAGGTGACCTGCTTCATTTTCCACTTTTCCCCTACTTCTTGCCCTAGCCCCAATTCTATTACAGAAGCTGAGAACTTGGGTGGTCCAGGAGAAAATGAAAGGTGATCAGGCATTGGTTTCTACCTTTGTTTTGAGGAATTTCTCTAAATCACAACGCCCAGTGTTCCTGACTTTCCATAGCCGAATACATCCAGTAAGGTCCTACACACCTATAGAAACCCTCACCTACATAGAATGTGGTGCTCCACAAAAGGCATTCTGAGCAAACTGATAGCAATTTATAATTGTGATATTATTTTCTATTCTTGCTCCCAATGATATGCCAGATTTGGACTCAATGCTTTAGACACATTGTCTCTGCTCATCCTCTCAACAACCTCATGAAGAAGATTCTGTGTGTATCCCATTTTTCAGATGAAGATTGAGAGTCAAAATTGCAGTAATTTATCCACTGTTTCAGCTGGTAATCTAGAATTGAACCAAGCTTAATCACAGACACTTCTCTATGATAAAAGGACTTCAGGTCATTTAGTTTAGTTGCATTAAAGCTTTTTGGATAATGTGATATTATGATTTAGAATAAGAAATACATATTTAGTATTAGTCCCATTTCTGGCACAGAGCTTCTAAACCCCTGCTATTTTCTAAGTGTTAAGGTTGGTAAAGCTGTCTTTTGATATTCATAACAGACCCCTGTCAACCACACCTGGATGTATATTAATAATATGGCTTTATAGGGACTTTACGGTGTGATTTAAAGGTTAGAACGTGCAGACATACACACCACACACACATACCCCTAACTCCAGATCTTGAAGGAGAAAGGGAGAGACTAGAGATTGAGTTCAATCACCAATAGTCACTGATTTAACCAATCACTTCTAAGGAATGAAATCACCAAAAAAATAATAAAGATGGAGTCCAGTGAGTGTCCATATTGGTGAAAGCATCTTCATGCCAGGATGCTCACCCAAGTACCATGGGAACAGAGGTTTCTGTATTCGGGACCCTTCTGAACTCACCCTAAGTGTCTCTCCATTTGACCATCTATAAATATCCTTATATTATTATGGAAAGTTGACATCACTTGAGCCATTTTAAATGGAGCTGAGGCAAGCCACATCAGAAGAATTGTCTCATACAAGCGGAACCAAACTACCAATATTCCAAGAAGCCAGCAAGAATGAGAATATCCTCTTATCCTCTTCTGTAAAGATGATAAACGTGAACTTTTGTTTACTTTTGCTTTGTGAATACTCCAGCTGATCATTTTACTTGCGGTTCCTTCATCTGAACATTGTCTTATCATTCTTTTTCTCTCTATAAGAACCCACTGATACTTCATCCTTCTTGGCACACATTTTGGGTTCCTAACTTAAACTTGTGCTACCTGAATTGCAATTATCTGTTATCCTCAAATAACTATACCTTGCCATTTTAATGGCCTCTTAAATTTTAGGTTAACAATGTCCTTTTCAGTAAACCGGTTAATGTGTGTATTCTTTGAGTCACTCTAACTAATTAGTCAAACCCAAGTAAAAGGTTGTGGAAAACTCCAATTTATAGCATTCAATCAGAAACAGATGACAACTTGAACTTGCAATTGAGCTCTGCAAATGGAGAGAGGTATGCAGTTGTGTGAAACTGAGTCCTTGATCTCTGGGAGCTGACATGATCTCCAGGTAAATAGTGTCAGAATTGAGTGAAATTGTAGGACACCCCATCAGTGCTCATTAAGAATTGGTGAATTGTTTGGTGGTGTGGAATAAACACACACATCAGAGGTTTCATGTACCATAGGATAGTTCTGAAAACTGATCATTTTTAAATTAGCATAAAATTTTACCTAAGCTCAAATAGTGGGAAAATAACAATTTTCACAGTAAAATGTTGGTGTCTAATAAAATGTTAAAAGTAGCCAATGAGAGCTAATTACCATAATGACTGAACACTAACCACCATCCTTTATGAAAATACAGGAACAAGTTTCTCTTGGACAACGGGAAAGTTTACATTCTTCTTTTTGCTCTCTGAATTCTTATTGCCATTTCACATCTTCACAGAATTTTTTTCCTAGTCACATCTCTTGTTTGAAAGTATTTTCTTGATATCTTATCATAGCTCTCTCCAATAGAGAGAAGTATATACATTCAATTTTTCAAGTTTTTATTTCTTTTGACCATTAGGCTCTAAGTGATGACAAAAAGAAAGAAAGAAAAATTCTGATCAAGTTATTACAGCTATCAATAGTTAATGAAATAATATTTTAATAATTTTATTATTAAAAGTAAAATGCTATTGAAGATGTACCTTTCCTTAATAAAACAAATAGGATTCCCCCCAACACACAGTGATTCATGTATAAGTGGATAAACATTGCTAAAAATCACATTTTGAAATCCATTATCAAAATCTGTAGCAAAGTTCAAGTAGCTGACAAATTTAGGCTGGTCCTTATTTTGACAAAACCTAAGAATTGTAAAGTACCTATTTTTCAAAAATATTTGTTCAGTCATTAGTCTATTCCTTTCTTAATTTCTAGAAAATACATTTAAAAATTTACTTACCCTTATTAAAGAAAGCATTAATCAAAATAATTTCCTTTTTCCTCAAGGGACTTAGAGGACGAATACTGAGAGTAATGAAAAAGAACTACTTAAGTATAACTATATGAAAAGAGAAAGCAAGCCACTTTAGCACCCACATTTATTACTGATGCTTTCTTTACTTTCCTCTTGTCAGACACTTTAGAGAGGTATACAGTCTTAGATAGCATTTTGAGAATGGAAGACACGGGTCATTGAATAGTCATTGCCATCATCCCCACCACCCTACACAATATTTTTAAATTCAGAACATGTGAACACAAACCAAAAACACTCTGTTTTTTCACCCATGTTTCACCAAAACAAAAATATGTATAAGACAGGGAGAAACAGGAAGCCAAGAGTAAGATTCCTTGGTTATCATGAAAGACTTTCCTGAAATCAAGTTTTAGAATTGTCCCTTTGGTATCCTATGAGTTTTCAAGTCTCTGGATTTAAAACAAGTGAGGGTATGACTTTCTTTTGTAATACGAGGGAAAGTACTGTGAGTGTGGAGATGGGAAGCCTCAACTTGTAAGTCAAAATTACATAATGCGGTACATATACACAATGGAATACTACACAGTCCTGAGAAGTGATGAAACCCTGTTAACTGAATCAGCATGGATGGAACTAGAGGGAATTATGTTAAGCGAAATAAGTCAAAAGAAGAAAAATAAATACCAGATGATCTCACGCATAGGTGGAACACAAATAGAGAAAACAAAGGAAGAGTGAAACAAAACCAACCCTTGGACACCTGCAATAGAATGGAGGTTACCAATAAGGAATGGGATGGGGTGGGGCAGGCAAGTGGTGGCAGAGCCCACTGGACAATGTTTAAGAACGTTTGGTGATCCGGTGGAGGGCAGGGTGCACTGACATATCTGAGGAATGGGGAAACTGCATATTTGGAGAACCTATACATGGAAGTTTATTTCAATGTGCGGAATAAAAGTTACTGCAATAAAAAAAGAAGAAAAAAAATGCACAATATGATAGTTTAGCATCTGGAGACTGATACTTCTAAGATATCTGTATCCATGTATCCATCATCACTGGAATATCTTAGCCACCTTAGCTTATTTCCTGTCTCAAGCCCTTTACGTCCAGGCTGGGCCTATTTCTGCTTCAGTCTTCTGTCCCTGGGAGTTCCTCTTCTCCCAAAGGAATTTGTTCCATTTTCAGACAACTGAAATCATTTGAAAATATCACAGGTTACCCCCTACTAAGGTGAAATCAATCAATGGATGAATTGAGTTTGTGTGTTTATAAAAAAACGAACTTCTGATCTGCTACTGAATCCCACGTTCACCTCTTAACCACCACTGGATGATTTGCTACAAGTGTCTTCATCCAAATACAAAGATACAATGCTGACCTTTCAGAGCAACTACCTTAAATATTGACGATGATGTCAAAATGCTCCTAACCTAGTGCCAGGCATATTGCAAGCATAAAATGAAGAATCGTTATCATTCAGCTGATTACTGAGCCTTCTAATCCTCCCACCCTCCAACTCACTTTCTATTACCATTCAGAAGAGAGTGAAACACTTCAAATAAACTTGTTACAGTGCAGATACATTGTTCCACAGTCCCCCCAGTGACCTAGAAGGTAAATAAAGCCTTTTCAAATGAAATGCAAGTGTGTAAGGCATGGTTTATTCTTTGTGATCTCTTATTCACAGAGTGGACAAGTATTTTTCTTCGCTTCTTATGTAAGTGCTCCAGATGACCATGTTAATAATTTGCCTGAAAATCATTTTACCCTATAGTAACATTAAACTTACTGGTTTAAAATATAGAAACTTTCACCTGTTTCAAAAGATCCAATCTTCTAGAATCCTGCCTGGCAAAGGAAATGCTTCCATATTCCCAAAATCACCAGCATGGTACAGCAATCTCACTCATAAGCTCCTTCCATGTGCTGGGATCTCACCCTGTGACATTATGTGACTGTCTCCACCAAGTGAGGGACAACTAAGAAACAGATCTTTTTAATGAGTGCCTTCAACCATATTCTGACACATCTCTTGGGCTCTCTCTTAACGAAATCTTAGACACATCAAAGAACTTTGCCACTTTCCACAAATAAACTCGCTCTTTTTTAATATGCCAATCTCCTTCATTTAGAACTTGTCTAGCACCCGACCATCTGCTCAGATATGGGGAAGGGGACTTGAGGAATGAGGGGAGGCACTGTTGACCCTTTGGCTTTTTCCTTCTCTAGCACCTTGGAGGCTGGGATTGAGGTTCATGCTCCAGTGCAATTCTTATTCTAGAAATGCACCCTGTACCTGCCCAAGGTTCAGTATGCTGGTGTTGTGGGAGGGAGGCAAGAGAAGACACGCTGTCATGTAGGTTGTGGGGAGCGGCAGGCACCGTGTTCTCACTCAGACTCTTGTGGCATTCCATCTGCTGCCAGAGGCCTCTGCTGATGTTACGACTTTCAAATAAATGTTGTGCATGGTATCAGGGGGTAAATATCAGCCTCACCACACTACCCGCCTTTTTAAATAATCAAATGCACAAAAAAGGGGGCAGCTCTGTCTGCTTTCAGTCCTGATAGAAGCTCAATCCCAACTCCACTTTCGTGGATAACCTATCTATTCACTGCCATCCCTGCAAAACTTTCAATTCAATTGCTCCCCACAGGAAGGGGAGAGAAAAGCCCCACAGACCAGCTCCGCAAGATGTCCATCATTTCCTTTCTCATTTCTCCTCGCCCCTCACTCCCAGGCTTCTTAAATTGGGATGAGGGTCAGCTAGGGCGCTATTATTGAACATGGCAGAGGTAGTTTGACCTTGTACTAAAAACACTGAAGGAGGGCGTATTGGACCCCAGATGGGTTTTCATTCTTTAAAATCTGAGGTACTTGCTGCTTTTGTGCTCTTTGTAGAAAAAACAGTATTCAGAATTCTCTTTCAAATCCATTGCTGCTTGATGCTCAGAATCAAGGTCAAGAATGAAGGTCCTCTCCCATCACGACCTTACCTTGTCTCTGCCCTATGTGAGGAGGAGGGTCTCCTGAAAACCACTGGCCTCCCCTTTCATGAGAGCCTCTCTTTATATTCTTTACACATTCAAAATAATAAAGTATGGACTGGACTGCTTTGACCTCCAGCTTCTCCCAGATGGTGAGACCTTAGTTCCTTTAACCTTGTTACAATTAGTCTAAAATTTTATCTGCATGTTTCTCCTGTGACCCCTCAGGGGTCATCAAATCTGTTCCCATGAGAGAACTTCTGCTCTATCCTTCTCCATAATCATAAATGGTGTGGTCCCCAGCCCCTACCCCAAAAGATTGGACTAAAATTTGGCCAAATTGAAAACACTGCTACCACTTACCTGAAGAGAAGATAGAGATAAAGGTAAACTAAGAACTAAATACCTTCAGGGAGAATAGGGTCTTGTGCAGAGAATATTAAAAAGCTGGGCAATGTCCCTTTACCCCCACTACACTTACACACACAAGGAAATAGACTTGAAAAATGATTTTCAAGTCAGATTCTCTTTAAAACAGAATTTTATAATAGTGAAAAGAAAATGCTGATGTGAAACACAAAATTGCTTTCCATTTTCTAAATAAAAGGAGGTGGGGTAGGGAATAGAGACATGTGCTTGGGTCTGTTTTGCTATGCTTCTTAGTGGTAGCATAATGATGCATTAGATTCACTTTCTCATTCAACAAATATTGATCGGGTGCTTCCTATATGCCAGGCCTTCGTATGCCTCATACATAGTGAAGCACTTCTATAAGTGATAGAACTGTCAGAAGAGAACATAGCAAGCAAAACATACAGTAACCAAATAATGAAACATATATTCTGTCAGCTAATGCTGAGTACTATGTGGAAACACAAGCACACAGGGAGTGGGGAGCGGCAGGAGGGGAGATGAAAGGTGAGTGTGGGATGACTGTTTTAAACAGGGTTGTAGGGAAGACCAGATAGGGAAGATTACCTTTGAGCAGGGCCCCAAGTAGATTACAGATAGGTTATCCTAGAAAATTCAAGGCAGTGGGAAAAACCAGTGGGCAGGCCTGGAAGTGAGAGCACACCTGGCATGTTCCAGTAACAGAGATGAGCAAGTGGGACTGAGCAGAGATGAAGGGGCGAGTGGTGGGAAGTGAGGTTAAAGAGGACGATTAAAGGCTTAGATGTGACGTTCTTTAATTTTTTTATTCAAGTCTTCACTTAGGGAACATTCCTATATACCCGAAACTAAACCAAGCCCCAGGAGAGATAGTTTAAAAAAACAAAACAAACAAACAAACAAAATACCAAAAGTAGTTGTAGAAAGTTTTCAGTAATCAACTCTGTCAGGGATAACAACCAGTCTCTTTCTACCTAATATGATGTTTTTAAGTCTCTTTTTCTAAATCAAGCCATAGACCACCTAACAACTGTTTACAAATGATTATGAGTGTTTAAATTTAGGCATGGTTTTCAACTTTTTTTGAAGCTTTTTTTTTTTTCAATTTACTGGTTCACACTGATTGATCCCTACAGCCAGGCCCAGGAAGTGAACTTAGGTCCCTGGAATATATGTGGACTGTGATCCTCTGGAGGAGGCTGACCTAACCGCTACTCCCAGGGTGCGCCAAGCATGGTCTTTTAACTGTGACTTTATGTCAAAATCCAACATAAAGCACTGACAAAAATTCCTAGCACCATAGATAAGACAATGTGAAATTTCACAACATAACTCTAAAGAAGCATGAAATTAACACAAAATCCAGAAACCTGCCAGTGTTTCCCAGACCCACCTGGGTCTCTGACTCTGTTTACCTCAGATTTCTAGGGACTGTGGGCCTGGGGAAACAGTTCTGCTGAAAAGTGTGCCAATACCTACAGATAGCTTCAAAATAAAAGCCTGGGTTACTTTTCCCTTTCTGTCTTCTCCTCTTTCCCTGCCCCCACTCCAGAGCAGAACACTGAAACACCCAGCAGCTCATCAAGATCCAGGCAGGCATTATATTTCAAGGTGAGGTCCAAAACAGCTTGCTCTTTGCTGGAACCTCTTACTTCCTGAAATCAGATGGCGCCTTTTAGGACTTCAGTGTGCTGAGTCATCAGCAAGCAACACACATACTCTATTATTTAAGGCCACCAGGCTGAGACCCCATCTCCCTCCTTGGTAAAGTGACCACAAGGCCCAAGCTGAGAGCACCTTCAGAAGAGATTTCTGAGTTCAGATATAGAACAAAAAGAATAATTTAACTTTTCTCTCCTTGAAGAAACTGACAACCCAAAAGTCATTCTTAAAAAATCCTCTGCCCCTTATCTTTACATGATATTTGACAGGATACCACCCACAGATGCTAATTGCTGTTATTTACGTTAGGTGTGTGCTTAAATAAGAAGCAAGCATATTCAAAAATATGCTTGACAAAGATGTTAGAAAAAGTGCTTCCTGGTAGAGTAGGGATTGGGAGAAGTGCACATGCATCTGAAGATCCTGAGTTCACATCCCAGGATGGTGGGAACAACCAAATGAACAACTAGTAGAAAGAATGTCATGCTTCTTACCCATCTCTCTTCTTGCCTGCCAGCCTCTGCCTGAATCTTTCCTTAAAAAAAAAAATTTTTTCAAAAAGTCTACATCTCCAAAAGCCATTCAGAGGAAGGTCCTAGAAATTGCAAAATGCCTGCCTGCCCTCTAGCCCAGTCTTGCTGGCAGACAGGTGGTTCTGGTAAATTAGTTATCAACCTATACAAATTGGATGGTTTCACATAAAAATCCAAAATTGAAAATGCTCTTAAAAACTTGAAATACCTGGCTACACTGGACTAAAATTCCTGAGTAGCAGCTGTTGACATGACCCGTCAGAAAGGCCTTCAGACAGAAGGTGCTGGGAACGTGTGTTACTGTGTCAGCACCTACTGGCCAGGTGATACTCCTTGCCTTCTTCCCCACTAGTGACTGTCCTAGAATAGAATCTGCACCCATCTATTCCAAATACTTTTTCCAACGGATGAGGGGAAAGTCAGGTCCAGAGAATTTTAAATGACTTACCCAAGATCACTCAATTAGGTAAGAGTAGAGCAGGAACCAGAATTTGAGTCATCTTCCCACGATACTCCCATTCTGATTACGAAAAAAATTAGGCCATATCTGAAGCAGTGTCTTCAATGATATTAGCTCTGTAGTTAAATTATAAATCATCATGGAAATTAATTAAAAAAAACAATCAAAGCTGTGATACTGATAATAGACCAGAAGGGCTGGAGAAAAGTATAACTAGGAGACACAAAATTTCACGGGGGATTTTTAAATTTAAGTAATCTACATTTAAAATACCACGATTTTTAGTAACAGAGAGGTAGAAGGAAAAGCTGAATAAAAATCACATTCTAATCTAACTATATGGAATAAATCATAAATGATATTTCTTGGATATTTCTCTTAGATTTTAATGTAAGATTTCTGCATATGCTTCATTTCATAAATTCATGGTAAAATAGTTTATGAAAATGAATACGCATTTATGAGTTCTTTTAAGATTCTTTATGGCCAGTAGTATTTTCCTCATAAGGCAAATCTATGGGCCATTTAAACATTTTTGTTTATTTGGGTAGAAGTATTATAAAATATGATATATACATACATGTATATTAAAATATACTGGCACCAGGCAGAGTAGTAGTTAGAACAGCTCCCTCCAAAGGACCACAGTCCACATACAACCCAAGGACCTGGGATAGTGTGCTGGGTCCAGAAGGAACAAACAATGTGAACAACTAAATAAAAATAAATAAAACAATTCTTCTTACTCTCTCCCCTACCTACCTGCCTCTCCTCAACGTATGTTTATATGTGTGTATGTGTGTGTGTGTATATGCTTATATACACACACACACATACATATATGCACCAATGCTCTTGATATTAATGTGTTTTCTTACTGCATCAATTCAGAATAGAAATGAGATTTCCTACTTTCATTCATTTTTCTATATACAACTGGCTTATCCTCATAATTCCATCCTGTTTCCCAAGGTGCTCCACCTTCACCTGCATCATTTCCAGAATACTGCCAACTTGAAAGGATTTTTTTAAAAATCAAAATATTTCTTTAGAAAACTGCAATCCTGAAAATGACTCTCCCATCCCCACCCCGCCCAAAAAAGCAGAGCCAGCACCAAGAAAGATTTTGCTTCTTTCTTACCATATTAGCAGCCATCTAAGATAGTCTAAGCACACTAGTGTTCAGTAATGCTGTGATGCCATTTGAAATCACAGTTGCTAAAATTAAACTGACACTTGGCAGAAATTATCATAACACTTTCCATCACAGCATCATGACAGAGTGCCGCTGTGGCACAGGCAATTCTAAGAGCAGAGTTAGCTGTGCATCACAAAAGAGACCTCCCTCTAAGGTCACAGAGAGAAAGGTTGAGTGGGAGCTGGCAACTGAATTCTACAATTACAAAAATACCCCAGTCTCCTTTCCCTTCATAGGGATCTAGAAGTCACCGTGCAATTTCAAAGTCCAAACTTCTCTTTGCCTTCCTAGCCTCATTTTTAATCAAAGGCAGAAGGTGCTCAGTGGTTGAGCAGAGAAAAGGAAGGCTTTATTTTGTCATCTGCAAGAGTAGATTTTCTCCCTCTCCTCACCACCCTCAGGATCAAGGCAAACCCCTGAGAGACAGAAGGCACTCCTTAATTGGCAGGAGAACTGTTAAAGCAACCGGGAAGCACTCCTGTCCCCCAGGGCCCAGATTACTGCGTGTGTCTGTTCCGGCAGCGTTTTGTTCTAACCTAAAGCATCTGTCAGCTTCCTTGCTACACAGCTCAAGAGTCAAAAGCAAATAAAGAGTTAAAGAAATTCCTTGGAAACTAAATAAGGAGAGACTCCTGGAGCTGTGCAGGTGCAGAATTACAGCCTGCCACTGCTCATCATCCCACAGATCCCCCTGCACGGGGTCTCAGTGATAGCAACGTTTAGCTTTTCTTGCAGTGCCAATTAAAAATAAAAGGAATAAATTTTCTGTTCTTTGCAGCAGAGAACCCACAGTAGATGGCTCAGTAGATATCTGTCCAATGGTCAACATGGTTCGAAAGGATTTCATCAGTTATTTTCCATCCTGCAACTCCCAGTCAGATTTCTGGTCCATAGCTGAGTAATTTATAATCATGATCTGATATAACAGACAACAGGATAAGTCCCCTTTTGGGAGTCAGGCTGATATTCTGCATTATAATGAAGTCACCTTATTCAATAGCACACATTTGCACAGTTAGAATTCCAAGAATAACGAAATTGTTCATTAGAAAACCCATAATGAGGCAAAATGAAAGCAAAAGAAAATTTATCTTTTCTTAGCCAACAGAGAAAAAAAGTCAAGGTATACGAGACATATACTGCAGAATAGTTTGCTCTTTCTTTTTTATTTAGTCACAACACATCAGTACAATAGAGGTCAAACCCAGTTCAGTGGAAGTTGTTTAAACTATACCTGCTAAAGGAATAAACCTGCAAAATAATGCTGTTATAGCACAAATTGAATTAAATAAATCAAAAAAAAAAAAAAAAAAAAAAAAAAAAAAAAAAAAAAAAAAAAAAAAAAAAAAAAAAAAAAAAAAAAAAAAAAAAAGGCAGTAGAGTCCATTTAAATATCTCAACAACCACATTTCCAGGCACCAAAAAAACAAACAAAACAAAAGTAACCAAAAAATTTCCAGTTAAAAGGAAAATGGGCAGTTCCAGGAAGATTTAGGTTCTACATGTAACAGTTTCCACTGGACTATTCGACTGACCATTTGCACCCATGATCACTTATCTATGTTAACATTTGTGAATTTGAGATTCAGGAGATTAAAAATGTACTGCATTGCTGGGGGCTGATAAATGTAGGCATAACCTGTGCAATTATCTTCAGTCTCCTTCCTGCCAACTCCAAAAGGGGGCCCTAACCTACAAGTGACTCTCTCTCAAACTAAGCCAGAAATGCCAAGTCCTGGCAGCAGACAGCAGTTCATCAGACTGATTCAGGGTCCCTGATGGCTTGTACATCCATCTTACTGTTATTGGAGGCAGAGTATTAACTAGTCGTCTTTCTTGGATAAAGCTGATCATCTGATTTGTCAACGCTTTGTTCAGAAATATAAAATTCAATATAGTTCCCCACCCCCCCCAAAAAGGAATATTACTTATACAACACCTTAATGATCAAAATATTAACAAATAGTATCATGTTAACAGTGAGCATAGTGGTTTGAAAATTAATCCTAAAAACAGAGAGCAACTACACAAGAAAAACAGACCCAAAATACTAAATGTTAAAATTTCTAAAACGCTGAGGCAAAAATGGAATCAGTCTTTGATAGGTTTACAATGTAAATGAGGCACAGTACAAACCTATCACCAAGTGTTGGTTTCTACACAATATTTCAATTTAATGTTTGAAACAAAACTCAACAACTAGTTTCTAAAAACTGCTAATACATGACATGATAAAAAAAAATTTAAAGATAACCAACAAACCCTTAGTCTTTAAACAAAATTTATCTGAAAGTGTACCTGTTTTTACTTTTACTGACGGCTTTAAGGTGATGTTGCCAATAGCCCAGCTCAGCTGGGATTTTAAGCTTTCCCCTCCCTCATTCTACAGCATCAGTTCTTTAAAAAGCGCCAATCTCCGTCCCCCACGGTCTATAGGGCTTGCCAAGGTTTGCTGCCTGCGTTGGTGTCGAAGGGCTCAGCGCGTTGGGAGAGAGCAAGTGGAAGGAGCCAAAAGAGAAGGGGAAGGCCGACAGGGAAGCTACGGAGGAAAGCAGGGGCGGTGAGAGTTTGGAGCCAGAGGTGACCACAGGGAGCACCGGTCCAAGGCCGCCGCTAGGGGGCGCGCGCAAGGCGGGCGCCTCCGGATGTGCCGAGGCCAACCTGCCTTGGTGGTGCGGTTCCGTGGGGGAGGCTGTCGTGCCAGTGTTTCCGTGGCCGCTCTGGGACAGCAACAGGGGGTGCGCGACGTGTGGGTGGTGTCCGAAGGCACTCCCCCAGGGAATGTGTCCAAGGCCTGCATGGGCGCCGCTCGCGGCTTCCCGCTGGGAGGCGTAGTTGTTAAGATGAGAGACTAGTCGAACTCGCAGTGGGTCAGAGGCATCTAGTCCTTCAATGATGCTCAGGTAACGGGCAACTTCAGCTAGGCATTCCCGAAACCCCAAACTCCGATAGTCCATAGCAAGGGCGTGCGCGTCAAAGTAGCCTGAGAAAAAGAACAAAAGAAAACCCTCAGGGCTTTGCTCATTTCCCGCATTTCTTCGATCCCAGAGGCAGCCCTTCCTGGCAGATACCTATAGCCTTAAAAATGGCATTCACGATTCCGAAGCACAATACTTTAGAGTCAACCAAAATCTTTGCATTAATCAACATGGGACGTATGAGCTTGCTAATGCAAGTTCAAAGCCAATTAGAAGCTGCCGAGCAGAAATTGGAATTATACCCTACCAGCAGATGAAACTCTGCTCATTCCTTTAATGTTTTCCCTCAACAACAACAAAAAAATACATCAAGGACAGAGAAACCACAGAGCAGTGAAATTCATTAGACACACAGATGTAAGTTATCATCACGGAGCTTTTAGGCACTTGGTCCTCCAGTAAAGCATTTTCCGGCTGGAGACAGACACACAGACCTTGGTCTCCTATCTTCTGTTGTGTTTTCTCTACTTAACCACAACAGGTTTTTTTCCTCAAGAGTCATGTGGCAGCTCTTTTTTTTTTTTTTTTTTTTTCAAATTCTGTATGTGAAATTCAGACCATATACTTGAAAAAAAAAAAAATGCTTTCCCAAATGTGGTGAGAGATAACTGATTTTGATCAGGCTGTCAACTTTAAGGCACTTCACATATAATAGGTATTTTCCAAAGGAAGGTGCATTCATTTAATTTGCAGGGGGTTATGATGATGAATTTGCTGGAGCAAATCTGACGTGCATTTGAAAATGCACTGACAGGCTGCCCCATGCACCACATACCCTTTTCTACCTACCCCCAAAGCACACAGTAAAAACAAGGGAAAGACTGCACTAAACCTGAGCTGCAGCAACTGTTCATTCTGCCCCACGCAGGGCCCCCCACCTGGCTACTGAGAACTACCTTTCCCTCCTGCAGTGTGCAGCATTTTCAGGTGATCCACGGTCATCTGCAGAATCTCAGCTTTTTCTAGCTTAGCAGATCCCTAGAGCAGAGAATGGCAAAAGGCAGATTTGTCATTAAATCAATTGGGGAATAATCTAAAATATACACAGGTATATACGCTTGGTAAGTGGTAAAGGCACTAAACGAGTTGTCTTCGAAA
Source organism: Solenodon paradoxus (assembly GCA_004363575.1). NCBI lineage: Eukaryota > Metazoa > Chordata > Mammalia > Eulipotyphla > Solenodontidae > Solenodon > Solenodon paradoxus. Next base: position 40,865 of record RJWH01003182.1, on the reverse strand, counting down.
GATATACTGGAATCTGTATGCATTCATCTCAACATAAGTAACACGGTTATATACAAAAAGAGAACTGAAATTCAGATTAATAAGAGGAAGGATTTAGAAGGCATAGATAGCTGCACTGAGAGCTCTACCTACTTTCTCCATTACCTGCTTCTCAAAAGCACTGGGTACCAGTCTCCTCAGCTCAGACAAACTGTTATTGATCCGGTCTCGTCGGCGCTTCTCGATGATCTATAGAAAGCAGGCAAAACAAAGGAGGGCATTTTCATTACGACTGTAAATTCCAAAGAGAAGAAAGCTGGTTCTTTTCATTAATAACAAAACAAAAAAAGTACTCTAAAGAGACTCACGCCTCTCCTTCTTTTCCTGGCCAAGATCTGTGAAGATGTAGTTGGGGACATGGAACCTAGAGCCGAACTCAAGTTTCTGAAAGGGGGTAAAGGGGTGGGGGGGTGTGGGGCGGGAGAAGGGACAAACAGAAATTGCCATTAAGCAAGAGGAGGTGTTCTGTTCTGAAGTGTTGCCCCCCCCCCCCCCAACGTCCTTTTCGCACTCGGATTGTTTTGGCAACTTGGGTTTGCCCCTCACTGGCGGAGGTCCCTCACCCTGATAGGCGGTGACCAGCCAGTGATGCACAGAGGTCAGTGCGGAGCTCTGGATCTCGCCCGCTGTCACCCGGGTGGGCCGACGCTCACCTCCCGCTCAGGCTCCACTCTGCCTCCAACTCACCCATTCTCATCTGCACTTTCCTTTTCCACCTCGATGGTCTCGTCCAGCTCGCTATCCGAGGAGCTGTATTCCGGGTGGGCTCGCTTCATGCTGGCTGCAAAGGGGCTTCGGGGGAGGGTCGAGGCAAGCAGGGAGGAGTTAAAACAGCGGAGCCTCTCGGCGCTCGGCTGCTCGCGTTCCGCGCACACTGATCCAGTTCACGTTCTGCCTCTGGTTAAAATTCAACCATCCCTTTCCCACGCTGCGCCCCTTCCCAGCGCTTTGGGGAGGGCGGGGGAGTGGAGGAGGTGGGCGACGGGGGCGGAGCGGCGACTCCGGCAACAGCCTGACTTCGGCCAATCCGGCTTCTCGCTCCGCTGATTGGCACCCGCTCAGGGAGCCTAGCGGGCGGAGGCGGGAGGGCTAGGGCGAACCCGGCCCCCGCCCTCGGAGGTTGCCCCTGCCCGGCGGCGGTGTGTCGGCTCCGCGGGGGCTCCGCGGGGGCTCCGCGGGGCCTCCGCTGGGAGGGGGAAGGAGGAGGCGCGGGCGGCTGTGGGCCGGCGGCGGGCTGGCGGGGGAGGCCGGGCCAGGACATCAGCCTGCCGGCGGCCGCGGTCCCGCCCTACCCCGCGCGCACCGATTGGCCTGGCCGCACGCCAGGGCCGCGCCTGCAGTGCCGCCGGTGAGCCGCACGCGCCGCGGGCCGTGGGAAAGTGCCGGCGCCGCGGCCGCCAGCCAATCCATGCGGACGGCGGCGGCGGCGGCGGCCGTGCTGGCGGCGGCGGCGGCGGCGGCTCTGGGCGTCCGCATGAATGGAGAAGAATGGGCAGGCGGGGGAGCGGGGCCGCGTGAGGGCGCGCCGGCTGGGGCTGGGCGGCCGCGGGCCAGGCCGCCCGTGTGAACCTGTAATCGGAGCCTGGGCTCCGGGCGGCCCCGGAACCTGCCGCCCTGCGCCGCGGTAAATCTCGTCTGCCGGGCCGCCGGTGCCCGGCGGCGGGAGGCGCACGCGGCTGGCGGAGCCGAGGGCGAGGCACCTGGTCGGGCGGCGCGCCTGCAGCTCTGATGCCTCTAGGTGCTGGGAGAGAGGCCGTGCTTGCTCGTCCCCAGTGGCCACCAGCCCGGACTGAGGCTTGGAGGGCCAGCGCTGTTTTCGAGACCGTTCTTTTAAGCGCCTGCTGGGGCTTCCTAATCTCCTGGATAGAATGAATTTCCTTGTGCATCTAATATTTGGGGAAGTGGGACGTTCATTTTCTCTGCTGACTAGGGTGGGGATGGGGGGGAGGCCCCTGGGGATAGTCATTGTTTTTCTGTTTGTTTTTTTCTGGCGTTGGCGGCCAGATCCTCTATGCAGGCGACAGGGTGGCGGGACTGGGTATTTGCGCCTAAGGCCGCCCTCGCTTTGGGAATGCACGTCTCTGACCCGAAGGTACACGCATACACGCCTACACACCCACACATCACCACCACACATCGAGTCTTGGTCGTGGTGTGGCGTGTTCTGGTTGCTACGTGAAGTTCCGCAGGTTCCTAAGACACATTTTTTTAAAAAGACAATTGTGTGTCTTGGGACTGATTCCTGATCGCTGATTCCGGATATTTGTAGGAGCAACCGGGATGGCGGTTTTGAATTTGGAAATCCAGGATTCTTTGGCCCTTAGGAAGGAGCTGAGCAGTTCGTATTCCTTTTGGCTAATCATGTGGCTGCTGACCCTGCCATCCCGTCAATTAAGGAGTGCCTGATAAGTATCATTAAGTTTAACAAAAATATTCCAGTCTTTGCGAATAGCTTCTCGGTTTCTGTCCTTCCTTAATTAGTAATCAAAATGCCATCTTAACACATTTTGGACACTACTGACTGAGTGGCCTGTGTCCACCATGTATGTTGTCTCTCAGCCCCTTCTCCCCCTGGCTCCCTCACCGCACACACAACGTTATGTCACTTCTTGGCTCTTACTCATATTCCACTTCACCTTCACTTCAGCCCCTCAGCTCTTCCTTTTGTCCTCCTCTGCTTCACTGGCTAGCCTGGGTCCCTTCATTAGCCATATTGTGGTGTTTCTGCTGGCACCCCAGACTCCTTTGCGCTCTGATATTTCACCACATGCTGCCTGTCATTTGTCAAGCCAAGATCAGTCCCACTACAGCTCTCGTGGGGGTTGCTGCAGTCACAAAGCCAGAAGTTCAACCTCCCATGCTCCTTTCCAGTCTCATCAGTAGAGCACATCACTGTCACCTGTCTCTTTCCTCCCAGAACCTCATGTTCCAGTTATAGGAAACCACCCACTCAACTTTGCCTTCCTAAGTCCCTCTTACATTCCATTTCTTCTAAAGTCACAGGCTACCCTGTTCTAGAAATTAAGTGTGTCGACTACTGTCTCCTGCTTCTGTAAATGTTTCCAGCCTCTGGAATCTGCAGTGAGTCAGCCTTTCCTGCTTTGGCCCATTTCTGCTGCCACACGGAGGCCTGGACAAGCTTCAGAGAGGTGGGTGAGAGGAAAGGACAAAGGGTGGTAAGGATCCCTGATTCCCCATTTGTACCTAAACAAATATTTCTAACACATTCAATATTACAAAAGGAGATCTACATTAAAATTTTACTTCTGCTTTTTTAACTGACTCTCATCAAACTCTTACTTGTCCATCCAGCCAATACTCATTGAGTGAGCATGCAGGCACTGCGCTAGGGCCTGAAAATGCAAAGCTGATTCAAAGATCATATTCCCCCTGCCCTCCCAGAACTCACATTTTAGGAAGACAGAGAAACAAAGTGCAAGTAAAATAGTGGTAGATATGTCAAAGCTTGGAGGAACCTCTTAATAAAGAAAAATGGGCAGTGAAGATATTTTATAAAGTCTGAGAAGGCCTCTGAGCTTTGGAAAGGACATGCTAGAAAGAAGAGATGCATTCGGGGTCAGTTAGAGCCAGGAAAGAAGAGGTCAAGGCCCTTCTCTTGGGTTGAAGAATCAGCAGAGAGAATTGGACTGAACACAGGCCCCAGTTTCCCATCACCTGCTATTTGGAGGGTATTTCTCCCTGGAGACTTTAAGCAAAGAACCACTCAAAACTTAGCAGTCCCCTGCATACAAGGCACAGCATGCACAGTGACCCTCTTCCCCCACCTGAGTGGGGCTGTCCAGGCCTAGTCCCTGGGGAAAGGGCCTTTTTCTAACAGACAGGGAGAAGAGAAAGGAATGTGTTATTTTTGACCATCTGTCCTGAAGTCCTGACCTTTTCAGGTTTGCACACAGGCCCGTTTTCTTGCCTGGTCTAGAGTCCAGGTTTAGGTATTTATTTATATCTAGCAGGTCACTTTTCTCTGTGTTTTCTGCAGAAGAGATGCCCTGGAAGAGATGGTTGGTCCAGAGTTAGGAATTCATTCACAGTGCCAGGGTGGGGGGTTGGGGGGTGCGCCACAAAGGTGACCTGCTGAGACCTCCTGAGACCTCACCATCAACTATGGCTCTTACTTATGATGACCCACTGACTGGAAGACACAGCTGTGACCAAGTGAGTGACTGCCCTGGAAAAAGCCCTGAACCCTCAGTGGGTCCATTTGTCAAACTTGTGTCACTGTGGAGATTCCCACGTTGATGCCCTTGAGGAGGCCTTTTCTCTGTCACTGTGGTAGTGAGTGTAGGTGGTCACAGTGGCAATAATGGGCAGGAGGGTCAGATATACACCTCACTCAGGAGGGCTGCCTCATTCTGGGTAACTTGCGTTGTAAGGCAACGTGCCTTCATTAAAACAACTTTTTTTTGAAGCCCGCCAGGGCTTGTATAAAGCCTCTACTGTGTGCTGGGCACTGAGGTGTGCCTGGAGCAATGAGAATGAAATGAAAAACCACCATCTCTATCAAGCTGCTCGTAAAACTGTGTGGTAAAGGTGTCATCAGATCAACTTTTAGGTGCATGACAGTGGGCAAATTATTTCATCTCTTTAAGCCTCAGTTCTCTTATCTGTAAAATGGGACTTTTCATAATAGTTATTTTCCAGTGTTACAGATTGAATAAGATGAATAATGTAAAACACTCAGCAAGGTCCTTGGTTCATACGATCAATGAGCTCAATAACAGCAGCTATTATTATTAGCTATATAACATCCCTGACCTACCAAGGATACCTGAGTACTCGGTTACCCCTCAGCTTCATCTGATACATGTCTAATAAGGTTGAAAGGAGTAATAAATCATTGTCTAGTAATCGGATCTATTAAAACACAGTGTCTCTAGAAAGTAGTATTCTTTTTGTAGGATGAGAAAGAATCAGTGCTTCTTATTAGAAGCACTAGATTATTTTGAGTTGAGCCAAAAAATAAGCATCTGCTACTCATTATTAGTGAAAGTTGTGCTTTTTGAGTCTCTTATTAAGGAACATCCCCAGAGCATGTGCTATAAATATGCATATAAATAAGTTTCATACTTTGGGAGTTCAGAGATGGCTCCTTTATGGAAACACACCAAATCAGAAACCATGAGATAGTCGCCCCAAACTGTCATCGGGAAATGTGGGCTGGGTGCCAGTGTTCCGCTGTTCCTCATGCCTGCTGCTTTCTCTAGACACTTGGTCTCAGATGCCAGATTGCTTGTGGCACGTCACACTATGCAAAAGTGCACTTCTGCTATCAGCTCTCCTAATTGAGGTCACATGTAAGACGCCTGGTGTTTGCCCTGAAGGAATTATTTAATTGGAAACCCAGCAGGCAGCGGTGTGGGATGGTGGAACAGGCTGCAGATTTCAAGCTGCCTGCTGGTGTTTCAGTTGCCCTTTCCTAAAAGCTGCCTGACCTGGAGCCTTGGACCACACCTCTCTCTCCTGAGCCTTGGTTTCCTCATCTGCAAAATAAGAATAGGCTCTCAGCATGTCTTTTTTTTTTTTTTTTTTTTTTTAATTTTTGAAAAGTAAAATGAGAGAGTATTTTGTAAAGTACTATACCAAAGTTATGTCTTGTGCTTATGAGTTTCGATGATGATGGTAGCAATGACATGGGTTATTTGACCCTGACCTATACTGGGCCCCCTGAGAAATTGCTTCTATAGTTTTTGTTTTGTTTTGTTTTGTTTTGTTTGTTTGTTTTTAAGGAAAGGTGCAGACAAACAGGAAGAGAGGAGGAAGAAGCACTTTTTTATTAAATGTTTTGTTCATAATATTACATTCATTTTTCAATATTGACATTGTATCTCAATCTGTATTTCATACCTCACCCTCCACCACAGTACCACTGTCCTTTACCACCTTCCTTCCTCTTTCCTCTCCTCCCCTCTCCCATCCCTGTGGCCATCATCATCTTGTCCTGAGAGTTTTGCTGGTGTTATCTTTTTTTTTTATTTAGTTGTTTTCATTGGTTGTGTCCTTCCCCTGCCCCCTCACCCAGAACTCAAACCCAGGTCCTTAGGATATATACAGACTGCACTGCTCTGAAGGCAGCTGAGCAAACCGCTATTCCTCCAGGGTGCACCATTTATAGATTTTCTTGTTCCTGCCAGTGAATTCCTTCAGATAGGCCCCTCTGTCTTTATATACATTTAAAATGCCAAAGTGCATTTCATAGAACATTAATCTCTCAAGATTCTCTGTAAATAAAAGAATCTGTTTTCCAACACATTTGGGAAATTTTTGGAAATCTCAGGGCACATTAGAGCATAAAGGCCTCTGAGAAGTCCCTAGTAAAAAAGCCTCATCTATATGTATCTAATTCAACACTTCCCAAACTCATCAATCATAGAACCCTTTTAAACATAGCATTTGCTGATATTCCTCTGAAATAGCATCCCGAGGGAAATTGGGACATTTCTGGCAACTATATCCAAAAATAGCCAGACTGGGAAATCCTGCCCTAGCGTAAAGGTAGATGTGTTTTGCTTGTAATGAAAGACCACAAAGAACAATCAGTTAATTAAACGTAAGTATAAAGCAACTTAATTAAAAAGTACCATTATTAAATTGATTTCTGGATATGACGTCAGCTTTGAAAATTATTTGCTGACAATCTGAGAAACCAATTTCTTCAAAAAATTGAAGATAGTTTTTAATAACACTTTTATGGCATTTACCTTATGCCAAGCACAGTTTTAAGAATTTTACATCTAATTCATTGAATCCTCACAGTAACCCAGGAGGGTGGGATTATTATTTTTCTCAGTTTTATAGGAGAAAGCCCTGGCAGAAAGAGATTTGCCCGAAGTCCTGTATGAATCCTTACCTTTGGTTTGATTTCATGGCTTTTCCTAAAGAGTAATTTACAGTTATTCTTTCCTAAAATGATGCCAATAATTATTTACAGCATGTTTTTCAATTAAAAAGTTCAACTATGAAATATAAATTACAGTGTATTTTCACAACTTAATTCAACTCCTTTTTATTTTCACGTTTTCAAGACAACTCTGGAGTTTTATAATATTACAAATGCAAGTCTGTGGATCATTTCTCCTCTGAGCGTGTATATTGGGTAGATGTGAAAGCCCAGTTTAGTCTAGGGTGCCTGAATGCTCATATAATCAAGTCATGTCATATAATCCATTAGATCCTGTTTCCAAATGTTTTGTACTTTAGTTCTTTTGTTTTCATAGGTGTTTATTATAAATACATATAAAATTAGTTTAAATTCTTAAAATTCAAAGTATAAAATTCTTCAAATTCCAAGTGAGTCCCAAACTGGAATTCACAGTCTATTTCTGTGAAACAAGCTGGCTATAAGCCTGCTGCTAACCCTCTAAATTAGGAATTAATAGGCACTGCAGCTTTGGTTTTAGATGGAAAGGAATGTTGTTTGTTTGTTTTGTTCTTTATTCAGGGGCCACAGGGCAGAGACGGGGAAGAAAAGAATCATGGAGGAGACCAGTTTTGAATCTCAGTCGAAAGAAGAGTTAGGACAAGAAGCTGAAGGAGTTGTTTGCAGGATAGAGAATTCTGGTGGAAAAAAACAATGCTGATCAGCACCCAGGTGAGGATATGCTGTAGAGAGTTGTGGCAGCCCCCCACCCCACCCCTGCTTGCATACTGTCCACAGTGGCACTGCGGGGGAGGGGGGTAAGAATGTTGCACCCCTGGAAGATAGGGGCTGTGCAAAGGGGCAGTCTGAAGAGGGACTGGCGATGGTGAACTGGGTTCTGAACATCCATGAGGCACCACCCAGGCAAGGCTGAGAATTTAGGAAGGAGCCAGAGTCTGACAGGCGGGCAGAAAGGGTTAAGAGGCCCTGGAATTTCAGCCTTAGTGTGACCTTGTTTGTGCAAAGGCTACTAGGGCCAGGCAGCGTTTCACTTCAAGAAGTGAAAAAAGGCGAAAGGTGTTTGGACACCATCCCTGCTGTATACTGAATTGTGTTCCCACTCCCACCCCACCCCCACATGATGGTATTTGGAAGTGGGACCTTTAGGAAGGAATTAGGTTTGAAGGAGGTCCTGAGGGTTGGGCCCCCATAATGGCATTAATGTCCTTTAAGAGACACCAGAGAACATGCTCTTTGCCATGTGAGGAAACAGAAAGTGACCGTCTGTCCACCTCAGAACCCGTCCATACTGGCACCTGCTCTCAGGTTTGTTGCCTCCAGAGCTGTGAAAACACAAATTGATATTGTTTAAGACACCCAATTTGCTATGGGAACCCAAGCTAAGAAAATTCCTGTTTTAAAACTTTTATGGAATGTTAATGCCTCTGTGTAACAAGACATTTCTGTTATAGGTGTGTTCTATTTCATAACTTTTAAAAAATGTTTTACTTAATAATTGAAAGAGCTATACAGAATGTTTGAATAATGTTCCCTCTTAAAAAAGCCTCTTTTTATTTTTTTTTTATAGCATTGTAGTTATATTTCTGTTTTTCAATGACTTGTCTTTTTCCAATTCCCTTATCAATTGTAAGTTTATGAAAGAGAACAAGTTTCTTTCCAAATATATGGCACAGGATTTGATATTTCTGGTTAACATTACCATTTAACAGGAACTTGGGTTTTCAGGGCAGTATCTTCCTTCCTGTCCCTCTCCTTTTGGAGCTACTCATCAAATGACAATGAAATAAAGAGATGGTTTATCTCTGATACTAGTTCCCACTCTAATGTACTGGCCCTGCCATCTCTCTCACTGGTGCATGTGACAAATGAGCCTGGGGCCCTTCTCTTTAGGCCTTCCACCCCATTTACCTGTGGTACCAGATCCCCAGAAGTGACTTGTTACTGAGATTTCCTTTAGCCAGTCTTGCAGCTGTGGCCATCCTTCCAGGAATAGCCTGCCCAGGTGCAGTGGGTGCATCCCTCGCCCTCTCTGGAAGAATTTAAGTCACTTTTAAAAATTGATTTACCATATACATTTTACATGTGCAAATTAAATCACTTCTTAAAAGTTTTTATCAAAAATACCCCAACTGCCAAGTGTCATTTTCTGAGAATCCACAGCTGAGTTAGAAGTTTTTGTCCTCTGTGAAGTATATTTGTGGTGAGTTTGCACACCTATTTTGAGAGTTTAATATTTTGTTGGTGTTAAGCAAACTGAAAAATGTAATAGGTTTTCCTTAAAGTGGTAACCCTAGCCAGAATTTCACTGTTATAAGGCCATGTTAAGATGTTTTAGTACTTCATGCAAACCATCTTTGTCTATAAAATTTCCATTCGAAATACAAAGACATCTTATTCTCCTGCTACCACTTATTGCGAAGTGACATTTATTGCCTTTTTTCCTTGAAATTTGACAGGAGTGTTAATTTTAAAATCAATTTGTAGATGTCCTCTTCTTTTATTCTTTCCTCAAGCTTCAACCCTTATTGATACCTTATTGATACACTTTTATGGGACAGCATATTTCTATGGTATTTTACAGAGATTCTGCTGAGAATTACTGTTAGTAAGTGCATATAGACATACTTCCTTCATAACTGGAGGTGTACAGAGAAAGAGTAGAATATCTTGAAAGATATATTAACAGTTCTTTGTATTTTATCATCGTGAAGTTAGAAATCCCCTTAGGTGAAATCCCCTTATGTGAATCCCCTTGTAACACACACACACACACACACACACACACACACACACACACAGCCTTGCTTTTTGATTGTTAAGCATTATGTGTTTTCTCATAAGGTATCATAATATAGACTACAGATTTTCTTCCTTCTTGAATTGGACCATTAATACCCACAGCACTAAACTGTGTAGTTGCAACAAAAACTTTAGAGAAGACACAGTCAGAGCACACCGTAGTGTAATTTTTGTCAGCATTTTCTCTCTGATTCTCCTCTAACAAGACCAGCAGGTAAGGAACCCACAAGTTCCTTCATATTGTTCTGTAGCAGGAATTTTCATATTGCTTTCATGTGTTTATTCATGGAATCTGTTATCTGAGACCCACATATGTATATATGTGTATATATAATTGTAGCAATTATTCTACACATTTAAATAATTTCCTATATATATGTCCCCCTTTCTTAGATATATTTCGGCACACCCTGCCCTCCACCAAATCATCAAGTGTTCTTCCCCATTGTCCAGTGGGCTTCACCACCATTTTTTTTTGCCCCTGCCCTCCCCATTCCCTTTTGGTAATCTCAGCTCTGTTGCAAATGTTCCAGGATTGGTTTTGTTTCATCTGTTTCTTTGTTTTGTGAGACCCACATTTCTTAAGTGCAAGTCAGAGAGTAAGAAAATTTTGAAATTGTTGAATGAAGAGATAATTGTATGAACCAAGAGCAGTGTGCTGCCTTTATTCCCACTCCATGTCTTTGTGACATTCATGCAGTTAGGAAAGAGAATGGGAGCAAGTGGGGTCATCTATCTATGGCGGAGAGATGAGAGCCTCCAATATAAGGAAACAGGGCAGGAGTGGGACAATCTGGGGGAAAATAATTACCACACCCATGAGGACTAAGAAAGTGAAAGGGGGTTAGGTTCAGAAGATACTCAAGCTTCATGTTCAGTTCAGGTGAAACTAAAAGAATATGCACATAGAAAAAAAGTGTAGAATTTCTAATCTGCTAGGAATGAACCTGGATAAAGGCTTGGTTTCAGGGATAGAAAGGAAAGGGGGAAGGACTCTGAAAGAACATGGACCAGTCCTTGGCATGTGATTGGATGGAGATAAACTACCCTGGCAGGTAGTTAGTCAAGAATCATTTCTGAATTCCTTGCTCTAAAACAGTGGTTCTCAACTTTTAACATGAGCGGGTTAGATGATGCTGCCTCTGCTCCAAGAACATTGCTCTAGAAGAATATTTGCCTACTAATGGAGGAACTTGGCTCAAATAGAGAACATTTGAGAGGGGGAAAAATTGCTTGGCGTCAAGTCCATCTACCAGCAGATCATGATGTGATGTATCATCTATGTATCTTTGAAATCAGTCAGGCTCTTTCAAATGATAAGAACTTTGTACTTTTATAAATAATTCAGAGTCTATGTTGAATTTCTAAATTGAGCTGTTTGAATTTGGGGATGGTTTTGTATTCATGGTAATGGTTTGATACTTGTTTTAGGAAAGTTGCTAAGGCGTGGCCCGGTGGAGTGGTGGAGTAGCGGCTAGGTCAGTCGCCTCCAGCAGAGCCCAAGTCACACATACCCTGGGCTTTGTATCCCTGGTCTGGGGGGAAACAACCAATGTGAACAACTAAATAAAAATAAAATAAAAGTTCTTCCGCCTCCTCTTTCTTCCTGCCTACCTGCCTACTTGCCTTCATCCCTGCCTGTACCTTTCCTTTAAAGAAAAAAGTTGCTGTCTAACTTGAGAAACTATGGACTCTCTGAGTTTCCCATGGGAAGGGCTTCATGGAGAAGAAAGCAAGCCATTGTTTCCCTCTGTCAAATGAAATGTTGAGGCCTCTGAAACCCAAATAAATGAACAAATAAAAGATAAAAGCATAACGGAGACCATTCTTCAAATCTACAAAGACAAAATAATTAAAAACTAGGTGGACATTATAGTAGTAATAAAGGAACTTAACAATACCTACTAGTTATATAAACAAAGAAACTGTTCCTCCAGGGTCTACTCCATTGTGTTGTATTCACCTTTCTCCAAATACATATACATATATATGTATATATACACACACACACACACACATAGTCCGGTTTAAACAAGTAGTTCTCAAAATTTATTGAGCATCAGAATTATATGACGGGCTTAATAAAACACAGATTTTTTGGACCCCACCTGCAGAGTGTTTAATTTAGTAGATCTAGATTGAGCTCAAGAATTTGTATTTCAAATTCCCAGGTGATATTACTTGGGACCATACTTTAGGAATTGCTATTTTTGGCTGTATCTGAGGAGAGTATTTTTTAATCCCAATCCTTATACCACATCCTACAAGAATCCAAATAGAAACTGAGGATGAACCCACGCATCTGTTTTTAAGTCCTAAGGTGATTCTACTGTAGCCAAAGTGGAGAATTTCTAGATCAGTAGTTTTCAGACTATAGCATATACGTCATCAGAACCATATGAAAGACTTCCAGCATAAGTTGCTGACCCTTCTGCAGTTTCTCATGGAGGCTGAGTTGAGTATATGCATGTCAGTCAGTTTCCCAGGTGATGATGAGTTGGTCCTAAAGCCACAGTTTGAGAACCATTAGGGCAATTTCAACCCTGGCTGCACTTGGAATCTAGTGAAGAATCTAGTAGGAAGTACTGATGCTATTTCTCTTCCCCCTGCCCAAAAAAAACCCCCAAAACTGGGCATTGGGATTTAATTGGTCTGGGATGGCACCTGGAATGCTTTCCAAGATCCCCAGACAATTCTAATGTGTAGCCAAGACAGAATTACTGCAGATGAAGCAAAGGTAAGGATGCAATGTCTCACCTGACACATGTGTGGCTCATCTAGTTAAATGTGCCCTCTTCCAGCTAGACCATATTCCACATTATATGTAATATGTAGCTTTGCTTCAGAAAATACTATATTGAAATAAATGGAAGATTATGATAATCATTTCTGAATTTGAAAAAAATAACTCGGTTAAGCCAGGAGGGGATTCTCCCCCCTTTTGTTGCTATAAATATAACTTACTGTCTAAATTTTTTATGTACATGGTAACCCACCCTTTTGTTGATTTGCAGCTAGTCATGTAAACAGAAACACTATAACTGTTATTATAAAAGCAGTTTCCTTTAAATGAGAATTTATGCTTATATCTAAATAAACTTGAAACCTGATCAAACACCCTGGCTCCAAGAAAATAATGTTGGGTTTGGACAACACAAACCAGAGTAATGTTTTACTGCCAATTGAAGTTTTTGAATATACAGGGTCATTTTTAATCACATAGTATGAGAATAAGTAGTCTGCTACAGACAGTAGAAACTGAGATTTAGGAATGGGTTGGAGATGGGGGATAAGGGAAGTAGCAAACAGAGTCAGCTTTTAACGAGAACTTTCTTAGGCAGCTCTATGATGTCAGATGTTTGTAAATTATTAGTTTCTACTTCAGTTTTCCATGGAAACAATGATGCTATTTTATTTTAGCAATTAATTTAGTGAGTGACCATTTAAGACCCTTTCACAATATACTATCCAAGGTTCCATTTTTATGCCCAGGATGGCTTTGGAAATTTAGCACTGGAAAAGATTAGAGCTCACCAAATCTCATTTTACAACTGAGGAACCACTTCACACCCACTAAAGTGGTTATAAGAGAAAAGACAATAGCAAGTACAGTGGGATCATGAGAAACCGAAATCTCATACATTCATACATTGCTGGTTGAAAGTTACAGCGAATTGAAGCAGTTTGGTAGTTTTCTTAAAATTAAGCATAAACTTACCACAAGAAAAGCAATTCCACACCTATGTATCTACGTGAGAGACAGAAAAGTGTGTTCATACAAAAACTTTCATGTGCTGAATAGACATTTCTCCAAAGAAGGCATGCAAATAGCCAACAGGCTCCTGAAAAAATGCTCATCACTTAACTATTAGGGAAATGCAAATCAAAGCCACAGTAAGGTATCATCTTATACCAGTGAGAATGGCCTGTATCAAAATGATTAGTAACAACTGTTGACAAGCACCTGGAGAAAGGGGCTCTTATGTACACTGTTGATAGGGTTATAAATTATTGTATCCACTTCGGAGAGCTATGAAGTTCCTCAAAATTAAAAATTAAATTGCCTGATGGCCTGGTAATTCCACAACAATACATTTACCCAAAGAATATGAAAAGAATAATGCAAAAAAAAAAATATGCAATTCTATGTTCATTGTAGCACTATTTACAATGGCCAAGACATGGAAACAACCTAAGTGCCCACTGACCGATAATAAAGAAGAGGTAGTGTATACAAAGAATGAAATACTACTCAGCTATTAAAAGATGAAATCTTTCCATTTTTATGACAACATGGTTGACTCTAGAAAGGATTATGCTAAGTGAGATCAGTCAGAAAGAGAAAGACAAATGGCAGATGATCTTGTTCATATGTGGAATATAAAGAAATGAGCAAACAAAAATCAGCCCATGGACACTGACAAAAGACCTGATGTTACCAGAAGGAAAGGGAGATAGGGAATGCCAGCAAAGGTTATGGGGGTCCAATGGACAGTGGTGGAGGAAACAGGTGATTGGCATGCTGTCACCATATATTCGATGAATGGTAAACCTGTAATCTTAAACTTACAATGTGTTGTAAATCAGTTACCTCAAAGAGAAATTTTATGTGAATATTTATAGCAGCACTATTCCTAATGACAAAAATGAAAACAATTTTAAGGTCTATCAGCTGATGAATGGATGAATGGAAATGTGTTGATGGTGCATGCAGTGGAATGGTATTCAGCAATAAAATGGAAGCACCCCTCTGCTACAACCTGGATGAAACTTGAAAACACCAGATGAAAGAAGGCAATCACAAAAGATAACATGTGATTTCACTTACACACACAAAACTGTCTAGAATAGGCAAACTTCTAAAACAGAAAGTTCATTGGTTCCATTGTTTAAGAGCTGGGAAGTGGAGGAGGGAAGTGGGGGAGATGGGGGAAGTGACAGCTAAAGGGTACAGATGTTTTGTGGAGTTTTTCAGGGATAAAAAGTTTCAGACACTGGTGATGTTTGCATTGATGACAATACTAAAAACCACTGGATTGTCCACTTTAAATGAGCGAGTTGTAAGGTACCTGAATTCTATTTCAATAAAATGATTATATATGGGAAATAACATAGCTCCCTAAGAAACTTCAGAAGCAAATCTCCCTTGCCATTCTCTGAGATCACCTTCGCCAAAGACCGCGGGGCTCAGGCGAGGAAGCTGCTTACAGCTCCAAAAGTGAATTCAAGTTAGAAGCCGCCGGTTTAAAGGCGAGGATTTTTGGCCCTCGCTGCCCCGCCCCAGTCGCTGCACTTTGGCGCCTTCAACAGCCTCTCGCGGCAACAGAAAAAGCAGCAGCAGCAAGGGCGGGCATAACCAGTCTCACGTTGACTAAAAACCCGAAGCGTTCCCCACCGCATCCCGCAGTTTGCTGCAGATTTTCGGCGGGGTACAGGCGCTCCTAGCTCCCGGTGGGTCCCTAAGCTGTGGCAAGAAGGCTATCTAATGACTGCCTTTCTTCCCTCTTCTCTCCCAACGAAGGGTAACTGACCTCCCGCGTGACCTAGCTAGAGCTAAGGTTCTTAAACACATTTTCCCCCTATTGTGTGCTGGCGCTCCCACAACGCAGAGGAGCGTCCGGACCCAGCAGAGGGACGCGGGACAGGAGGCCCCGGCGCCCCGCAACTTGCTGGCCTCCTCCAGCGGGGTGGGCGGCACGTCACAGATCGCTGCTCTGGGCGGGGTGGGGGTGGGGAGGGAAGCTGTAATTGCCGCGCGGCCCCGGTTCCCACGCTCCTATTGTTGGGGACTTTGTTTCCAATTCCCATCACGTGTGCTAATTAGCTGGCGCTGCTGGCTGGCTGGGAGGCGTGTGGCTGGCCAAAAAGCAGAAAGATCACTTCCTATAGGGAGCCCAGCGGTGGGCTGAGTCCTACTGGGGCCTTCTTTCTCCCTCCTCCCACTTGCCTCCATCACTGCCTCCCCGGAGGATGGGAGAGGGAAGGGAAGGGAAGGGGAAGCGAAGCCGACTGTGGAGCTAATAGCACTGCATTGCAATAGCAACCAGAGCTGGAGGGAGGGTGTGGAGGGCAGTGGGGAGTGAGAGGTCTAGGAGTGGGAGGAGCAAGAATAAAGGAGAAATCTGCTTAGGTCTAATCCATAAGCGCCTCACAAAGTCCTTTCACAGTTCTCTTCCGTTGAGTCTTCTCCAGAATGTGATAATGGGGAAAAGGTGTGTTCGTTTGTTAGTAACACACTGAATAAAATCTGTGGTGCATCCGTGTGCAATGGGGGAGAAGAGTGAAAGGTGGTTAAGTCAGGACTTTTGAGTCAGTGATGTCCTCAGACCCAAGCAGAGGAGTTTTATGCACACTGGTTCTAAAAAGACAGTTAAAGACCACTGACAGGAATCGAGTAAGCTTGGCAAAGTACAGGAGCCCAATTAAAAGAAAATGTGTTTGTTAATGACTTAGATCTTCGTAAGATGCAGTAATGCTTTGATTCTTACAATGGAAATCCCCACTTTGAAGATACAATATTACTCACACTTCTTCCCTAAAAGTAAGAGGAAAGCTGACTTTTATAAGAACTCACTGTATAACCTATGCTGTAGTGACAGGAAAAGGGTCTGCTCTTTCCTCGGAAAGTGGCAACAGGCAGGGGGAAAAGTCAAGGATACCTTCATTCAATAGTGCGTTTAACAAGGCTGCTTGGCCCAGCTGCTGTGTGGGGCTGGCTGGGGCTGGAGATGGAGAGATGAAACATCCAGAACCTGTCTTTAAGTAGCTTATAAATCTAGTTGAAAAGACAGATAATATGTGAACCAATAATTAAGGATGACTCAGAAGTGGAGGTCTCTGCTGGGGACTCTGAGGGCCAGAGGAGGGACACCAGATCCAGGCAGGGATTGGGAAGGATTCCTGGAGAAGGGAGAGTTCATCTGAGATTTAAATGACAGTTAACACGTGGAGAGAAGAAGGGAGGAAAGGACATTCTGAAAAGAGGCCACAAGATGTAGAAAAGGCCTGTGGGTCCTGACAGAGAAGTGCCAGCAAACAGGTATGCACAGCTGCAGCACAGGGCTGGAGGGATAGGATAGATACACTGGAGGGGTAGGGCCATGAAAAGTCTTGCTGAATTTGAACTTTATCCTAAATAAACACAAAGATTTTAAACAAAGGAGTAAGATCATCAGTTGCCTTTTAGAAAAATTATTGGGCAGTGGTTTATAGAGTGAATGAAGAGACTCGGTCTAGAGGCAGGGAAAAGAGATTGGGGACTAACTCAATAAGAGACTGACATGAGGAGTGGGATGGAAGAGACAGGTTCAAGAGACATTTAGAAGGTAGAAATGACAGAACATGGGGACCAACCTTACTTTGGCAAGAAGCAACTTTCAAGAGTCTGGGAGTCTGCGATGACTCCAACTTTCTCTCTTGTGTACCTGGAGAAATTATTCGCTAGGATCGGCAATATGAACCAGACTTGAAATGAGAGGATGAGTTGTTGCTTAAAGGAAACACACAGGCAGGAATGAAGGCAAGTAGGCCAGCAGGCAGAAAGAGAGAGGAGAGAGAATCCCTTTATTTTTATTTTGTTGTCATATTGGTTACTCTCTCTGGACCCAGGGACCCAGGGCGTGAACCCAGGTCCTTGGGATATATGTGAACTGTGCTTCTTCGGAGGTAGCTAACCTAGACGCTACTCCACCAGGGTGCTCCAAGATGATGAGTTTGACCATGCTGTGTTAGAAGTGTCTGTGGGGGCATCCATGTAGTGATATCCAAGAGACAGGTGGTTATATGAGTATGGAGCTCAAAGAGAAGGTGTGGCTGAGATGGGAATGATAGCAATAGGGAGAGGAAGGCAGCTTGCCTTGCTCCTCACAGAGGTTATGCTCAATGTCCTCCTGCACTGTCCTGTGAGTAGTTTCTTGATGTCATGGCTTCAAAAGGGACACAGAAGAACTGTATGATTGTACTTATGTGGTTTATCTAAAGGATCAAATGTATAGAAACAGAACGTAAACGATGTTGCCAGAGCAGCAGGGGGGTGGGGAAGAAAGAAAAAATTATTGTTTAATTGGTATAGAGTTTCATTTGCAAGATGAACAAGTTCTAAAGATTTGTTTTACAAAAAGATGAATACACTTATACCACTACTGAATTGTCCACTAAAAATGGCTTAAAAATTCACAGAAATAATTTCAAAAGGCAACCAGATGTTATTATTTTTATAACTGAGTGGTATTCCCATGTGTATTATATACCACATCTTCCTTATCATTATCCATTTTTGGGCACTTATGTTGTTTCCAGCTCTTTCATTGATAAAGGCAATAAAAAGATATCACTTATGAATAGGAGTTCTCTAATTACCTCTATATACTTTTCTGCAAAATGACAACATAAGACAGAATTTTAAAAAATATGCTTGAAAGTGTATGTTAATCACCCAGAGATTATTTGAAGAAATAATTCAATAATAAGAATGTTAACATTTAAAAGGATGTATAGAGTTTTTCATTATCCAGTTTATTCAACAAAATCATAGTTCCAGTATAATCTGATATAGCTTTTTCTGTTTTGCTCCCTTCATGATACAGGAAATGCATTTGTGTCAATATTCACTTTGCCTGTATGGCGGTTTCGGTTGCCACGTTTGATGGCTACTGTGTTAAGTCAAATGTAGTTTCCTGCCATAGGCCTATGCCATTTTAAACAACACGGCTCTGTTTATTATCAGCTCCTATTATGGGATCACATATTTTGTCCTACTCAAATTTTGAACAATCAAAATTGGACCATTTGGACACTGACCCATGGCCATCAAGTTATAGGTGATTTTAAAAACTTGGGAGCTTGGGTGAAACTGCCTGGATCCAAATCTAGGGTTTGCCACTTAAATTTGATCTTCATTTTCTTCTTCTGCAAAATGAGTTTAATGATGATTCCTACTCCATTGTTTGAGGTGAAGATAAAACGAGTTCATTAACATATAAAAATAAATAAGTAAATAAAAAGGGAATCAGGAGGGCAGGGGGTATGAATCCTGCCAACTTCCTTTGGACAGCATTAGGATGAAGTTCATTTGTCTTCTGTTAGTACCGGCTCACCCTTTTTGGTGGGAAAGTTAAGTTGGGACAGATGTTTTAGAATAGACAAGAGCCTTAAAAATCAAGAGCTTTAAAAAATCAAGAGTCTTAAAAATGTTCATACTCTTTGACCTATATATTTCACTACCTGAAATCAATCCTAATGATTATTGAAATGATTTTAAAAATTAGATATAATTTAAAAACCAAATGTTCAATAATAGAAAATAACTAAACATGCTAAAATATCATATAATTATTATAAATTTTTACAAATAATTTATAGTCCCATGGAAAGCACCAGGGGAAACAACATTGTGTTTCTATTTTGATCACAGCTATGTCAAACATTTTCTATACATAGAATAACACTGAAAGAAAATTGTGCTAAAATATTTGTAGTAGATATTTCTGGTTGGGTCTGTAGGTGACTTTTTCCTATTTACTCTTGCATATTTTCCAAATTTCCATATTAAGCATATATTATTTTATAGTGGAAAAGTAACCTAAATAAATTATTTCTCTTTAATATTTCTACAAAATTATCTGATTCCAGTGACTTCAAAAAAGATGACTGACCTTCAGTTCAAAGCGCAACAGATTATTACATAAATGATTTATAAATGTATCAGAAGTCAAAGGGCGATGCTCCCTGATGGTTCAGGTGTTTAAGCCCATACCAGGGACACAGTACACAAACAGCCCAAGAACCCAGGTTGTGGCCAGGGTGGGGAAAACAACTAAAATGAATAATAAATAGAATGCTTCCTCCTTTCTCTCCTTCCTACCTTCATTCCTGTCTGCCTCCCTTCCTCTTAAAAAAAAAAAAATTAAAAAGTCAAAGGGGAAGAGAAACCATTTTCTAGAAAAACTGAAAATCCCTCCATTCAAATATGTTTCTTTTTGTTGATTTTGTTTAGGAAAGAGGATGTAGTAGATCTTAACTTCAGGAGGTGATGTTTAAAACTTCAGCTGATTCTAAGTACTGAAAAGGCAAACCCAGCCGTTCCCTTCAATGGCATATAGCAGGTTAACAAGGTAATGGACCACCTGTGGTTGAGATGGAGCCAAGTCCTCAGAAGCTCCTATCCTGGGAATCTGAAAAACATCATGGAAAAATGAATTTTGAGTTAGGAATGAGTCGATACTCAGCATACTAGTATTGGGGAGGGAATGAGTTCTAAATTAGAGATCAGTATGAGTAAAGACTTAGAGATGGAGATCGTAGGATGTATTCAAAGAATGTAAATAATTGGCTGAGTATAGGTTATGCAAAGGAGAACAATGTGGTGGAAACTGAGACAGAACTGAATGTCAGTAGCTCTATTGTGGAGGTTCTCGACTTGGCCTCTTAGCTTTCAGTCCCTCCTTATATTTGTTCTGGAATCTTCTATCCCTATTCAACCAAGTACTTCAGATGCAGTTTACCCTACACCCAGGTACAGAATAGTGCCGGGTTTACTTAAGTCTATCAACATTTTCCATTCTCCAGGCCACAAAGATGAGTTCAAGGTGGAGCCTCTGACCTAAGCCTAACCAATCAAGTGTCTCAGGTCACTCACCCACACCCGGCACAGTGCTCCCTTTCTCTGAAAGTACTCATTGAAGCATGCAGTCCTACAAGTTGTTGGTTGCTTCTTTCAAACTCAGGACCAACCAGCCTCAGTACAGAATGAAGCTGTCACCAAGGAACAGTCCTTTGTCACGTCACTGAGGTGCTCGATCAACCTATCTCATAGCCAGCCCTCCCACCTCTGGACCTTCTCATTACATGAAACTGGAAAGCACACTTTTCATTTAAGCAGCTTGAATCAGGTGTCCTGTTACTTGCAATAAAAAGACTCACTGATAAAGTCATCAGTATTAGGCCATGTGCTTTTAAATCCTTTTTCTGAAAGTGGTTTAGAAAGATCACTTAATGAGCATCACTAAATTGGTTTTAAAGAATCTCAGGCAGGAAGATGACTACAGGCCACTGCGAGATCCCCATTGTGAGTTCATGGAGTGAGAATGAACACTGACAATGAACGTAGAGAGGGGAGGATAGGAAAAAGAAACATTTATACACAGTTTATTTTAAATGGGCTGTTGCATTCATCTGGGGTTGAAATCTTCATTTGTCCTATTATATTTGCCTCTTGCAATGGGATGATTGTTGTGGAAAAAATAACTTCTAAAATGATATTTTTTCTCTTAATTCCATTTATTACACTCATCCCTGCAGAAACAAAAGAAATGAAAAGAGTAGTTATTTTTCATTATTCAATTTATATTTTGACTTTATTATATTAATTCATTCTGACGTTAAATGGTTCATTTTTCCAGGTGTTTCTGTGCATCAGATATTTTCAGGCTGACATCACATCCCTCATAACTGTGTAGTCGCCCAGTTTTCTCTATTTACTTCTTTTAAACATTTCAGATTTCAATTCCTTCAAATCTTCTGCATATAAGGAGCTGTCCTCACAATTGCCTGCACTGCATTTCACACATCTTGAATGGCAATGATGCAAGATCAAGAGTGTATATTGTTTGCCAAGTGTTTCCAATCTCAGCAGGTGGTGGAGAGTTGAACCTACAATGCTCTATTCCATTCAGCAGATCAAACAGAAGACTCCAAAGGATGCAATTGTTGTAGTGGGCCTAGCTCTGCCTGGCTGTGTGACTTAGGACACAGTCATTTAATCACCATATCTTCATTTACAATATAGAACTTATATTTACAATATAGAAATTATTCTGTAAGGGGGCTCAAGTCTACCTTTATCCTGCATGTCTAGTCCCCAAGGAGAATGTAAGCATGTGATGAACCAAGGATTTGTTACTTGGCTAAGCAGTCCAGTGGTGTGGTCTCACTCTGAAAAGGAGTGATCTCTCTGAATTGTAAATCCCTCAAGACCAGAGACTCAGGACAGGTCCCAGATTACCCCAGCCTAGAGCTGTTCTGCTCTGATGAGGTGAAATAAGCCAGACCTGCTACAGGCTTAAAAGGAATGTCCTTTTCCTTTTCTTTGCTTATCTTGCATTTTCTGGGACCAGCCTCTCTTGGACTCAGAGCAGGAAGGCGGAAGACTGAGAATTAAGTATAGCTTGCTGGCAAGCTGCAAGAAAGGCCGTTGGCCTACTTTTCATGTGGCCTCTTCCTGGTCACGAGGCGCCAGCCAAGCAGCCCAGGCTGGCTCCCTGGGAGATGCACTGGTGTTTAGGGGCAAATGCCTTGTGCTAACAAAGGCTTTGAATTAGTCTTGCCTTGGCCTCAGCACACATTTCTGGAGACAGAAACCGGGCAACTTCTGGCTTCTCTCAACCTTTTTCTGCTGCAGCAGAACTAGTCATATAATCACCATTATAGAATTATTATTATAATTCAGTGAGTTTGTGCTAAGAAAATGTCTTGAAAAAAACAAACAAAAAAAAGTAAAGTATAAAAATTATAAACTCTTCCTCCTATTTTAGTTTCTTTAGTTGTTAAATGTAGTAAAAATACTAATTACCCATGAAACTTTGAAGGATGACTAGACAACAATGCTGACGCAAAAAAAAAAAAAAGGCAGTACATAGTCACATGAAAACGATTTTAATTTTTTAATTAAGACTTCAGCATTGGCGCTCCTTGGTGGAGCAGCAGTTAGGTCAATCACCTCCTCTGAAGGAGCAAGCCACACACCCCTGGGTTCGATTCCCAGACCCAGAGGGAAGTAACCAGTATGAATAACTAAATAAAAATAAAATAAAAATGCTTCTTCCTCCTCTCCCTATCAACCTGCTTCTTTGCCTTCATTCCTACCTTTCCTTTGAAAAAAAAAAAAAAATTTAAAAGAAGAGTTTGACATTAAGGTATGCCCTGGTAGCCTACCAGTTTAGTTCATCAGAAGCACAGTCCGCATACATCCCAAGTTTCCTGGTTCAAGACCCAGGGCCGGGAGAAGCAACCAAGATAAACAACTAAAGTGCTCCTTCTTCCTCTCTCTTCTTGCCTGCCTGCCTATTGACCTGCATTCCTGCTTCTACCTTTCCTTGAAAGAAAAAAATTTTAACATTAAAATCCTCTATAAAGTTAATACACTTTGGTTGCTCCCCCTTTTGCTGAGCCCTGCGCTGTCAGGGGTGGAATCTTTCTCCAGTCTTTAGCTAGAAGTCTGCAGGAAACTCCATCCACCCAGAATCCTCCGCAAAGCACACATGCGCCCTTTCCCTGGGTGCCAGGTCCTGGCTGTCTCTGATCACTCCACAGCATGGAGGTGTGTGCACAATGCTCGTGACTGAGTGGAGGTGCCATCTCTGAGAAGAATCACAGTGTGAGAGGACTAGCTCTTGACTATTGACCTTGGATCTCATATAGAGAAAAAACTTCCAAAAACAGCCCTCTCAGGAAGGAGTCCACTTCAACATGCTCCTGGCCATTCGTTTGTCCCACAAATACTCTGTAAGTAGCCACGATATGTACACACTAGACATACATCTCTGGGTAAAAAGACCACCTGTCCGCCCAGGTCCCAGCTACAGGGATCCTTCCTCCAGATTAAGCTTCCTCACCAGCCCGGGCTCTAGACCCACTTCCTCACTCCTCATCATGTCTTCCTTAACAACACTAACATCTAACACTAAAAGTATTCCCTTTTCTCAGCATAATACTGTCCAATCTATCGATGAGAGACTATTTTTCAAGCCTGCCCTCCTGGCAGAGAGGCACCGGTGAACTCCTTCCTGCCAACCTGAGGCCAAGCATTCCCTCACTAAATAGCCAAGGAAATGACCGCTCCAATTCAAGTCCTTTGATTCAGATTATCATCTGACAAACAGTGGCTAAGAATAGGGTTGGCGGGGTAGGGCTTTATTTTCCCTTTGCCCTGTGGTCTATTAGCATTTGCCGGTACAATGAAAAGATGCTGATATTTTCTGGGGAGGACTCAATAGCATCATTGGAGGAAATTCACATTTCTCACATTTGAAATAACCCCTAACTACCAGATAACAAGTTCCTTTCTGTCCAGTCTGAATCAGTGAGTTGTTGCTGAATTTCTGTTTGTAAGTGGAGATGAAGAGGCTCCTCAGGCTAAGAGACTTGCAAGGGGAGGTGACTACCGGCCTCCTAACCCTTCACCCACCTGCACCCGTGTGGTTTAGGAACACAGGGTTTGCTGGCCGCCATACCTTCCTGGAGCAGGGCGAAAACAGGGCATTAACATTCTCTGCTCAGACTCTAGGCCCTGAGGTATTGCAGCCACCTGTGATACAGGGTGCAGTTTCCATCCCAGTTAGCCACGCAGTTTGTACTACAGCCAGATGGGGCAGCAGTTTCAAAACAGATGTACACAGCCCATTCAGGGTCAATGGTCAGGACCAGCATTTTTGAAAAAAGAAAAATAATGAAGTAGATTAGAAAATAGCAGCATGCCTTGCACGTAGGGGTGGTTAAGTATTATTCTGCGAAACTTTTGTTTCGGGTACGTGGAGAGAGAGGTGTTCATTGTGATTATGGGCTGGGTCATAGTGTTGGAGGTATTTCTACTGAAGATCTTGGTCAAAGCACACAGACAATAAGACCAAGATAAGCTCTCATGAGTATTTGTTGTCCTTCTCTCCACTTTGTAATTTTTCTTTTTTTTTTTTTTTTTTTTTTTGAGGGAGAGGAGGAAGCACTTTTATTTGCTTATTTATTTTTCATTATTCCCCTAGGTCACAGGTTGATAACTTGGTTCCTTGAGTTTTCTGCGGTCCAAGCCCCAACCACCAGCTTAGTGTCTGCAATTTTTCAGATTTGTCAACTCTTCTTTTTCAGTGCTGCCAAATGCACTGTGCTCCAGTTCTAATTCCCTTGCATTCATATTCCCCAGAGCTATCAAATAGTCTCTGCATACCCAGTCAGGATTTCACTTTCCTTAAAGAGGTGATTTCAAGACACATATTGTCTTTATATATGGGAACAGCTTGGGCAAATACATGTCATTCACAAGAATTCCAAATGTTTTGCAGAACTTAATCAAACACACACAAACTCACATTTCCCCCTCCACTGCCACTGGTCAAGTTGGCCAATGATAGACTGTTTTTTCGGATTTGGCCTAACATTCATCAGAATCCCATGAAAGCATCCATTTTCCAGGCTTCGAAAACTCTGCCTAATTGCACAGGCCCTCCTCTGGGGCTGGTAAGCCAGACTGACCTCACAGCCCTCCAGCATGTGCACTGACTGAAACGCCCACTCCCGGTGACTTTGCTGCAGCCAGAGGGTTAATCCTCCCTGAGCTGAAGCCTGACATGATGCGAATCACAACCTCCTCCTCACAGCTGTTTTAATATTTCATGAACCTGACAAGAAGCATTTATGTCTGACCTAAACCTCTCACCTGTTGCAATGTGACTCCATTTCATTCATTGTCAACAGATATTTTTTCAGGTTCCTGCAATGGACATGCCATTGCACAAGCCTCTGCAAAACCTGGAGTGCAGGAGCTAACAGTCCAATCACAGGAGCCAATATGCTAATAAATCTAATAAATCACAATGCCAGGTACACCTTGTGTGAGGAAGGCAGTGAGGCTTTGAGTGCATGGGAAGGACACTGAAAGAGTTGGCCTCAGGAGGTCTGGTTTGGCTCATAGCATCACAGGTTGTAACTTGAAACTGTGGAGATGGAGCTGAATTGTTTCTATTATCTTCCTCCTGAAGAGTCATTTTCCCTAAACTTCTCTTTTGAGTCTCAGTCCAATAATTCTGAATTCTTTTTCTTTTTGTATCCAACTTTAGCTCTTTCATCAATTCCATTGCTGACATCTAATTTCTATCCTCTCTATATAGTGGAATAAGCTCTCTGAAAGTAGGGCCTTTGTTGTGTCCCTGGCTCTGTCTTCAGGATCTCACACAGAGCCTGACAGTAAAGATTTGTTCAGTTTGTTCAGTGTAGCTCATTTTCCCCAGGCTTCATTAGACTCAAGTGAAGGCTGGGACTTATTTGAAAATCAGTTTCTGTTATGAATAATCAACAGACATCTCACTCCTACCCATTGTCACATTATCTCATCCCCACCAGGTGATCACTCCTGCTTATTTCCTGAATCTATGGAAATGCCTTCAATGTGCTCAGGAATAAGTTGCTGTAGATGCAGCTGCAACACAAGAGACGTCAGAAAGCTAAAGAGCTTCTGTGTTTTCTGACACCCTTCATCAAAGCCATAGCTCTTTACTAGGTGCCAAAGCAATGCAGCTTGTTGCCTTGCATTTGGATGATTGACAGTGAAAATACTTCTTCCTGTAATTAATTACAGTTACTTATGTTCCTGGGATCCAGACATAAGTCTGTGGAGACAAATTGAGAAACTCTTCTTTCTGCAGACCACTGAGACGCTGGTATGAGCTGAACATATTAATCCAACTCTTTCTTAGGGTGAAGGATTCCCATAAAATTACTCAGTGCCCTCTGCAAAAGGAACCACTTTGTTAGCTGACCAGCCATTACCAGCACTTTTAGATTCCAACAGTGATCATGTTCAAAAACTTAAGCTTAAGAGCAACCATTAAATCCCTTCTTTTGAATGGAAACTCGAGTTGGCATAGAAAATCTGACCATCTTGTATATATTTGATTCATTTTTCACATTTTCTAGTGCAGGCACTCATAATATAAGATGCATTTCTACTGAGGATCTTGGTCAAAGCACACAAACAATGGCCAAGAGGTAGTTGTGTGTGGTCAGGAAGCTCAGAAAGGTAGATCATGAATCCAGACATATGGCCAGTGTCTGTTGGGAGGACATTTAGTTTCTCTCTAAGCCATGAACATTTGCCAGTGGAACTATCAAAAGGCAACTTAGAGTGTGGACCTAACGCCTATCAACACAACTGCAGTGAACAAAACCACCATTATTCCTCAGCTCAGAAGGACTAGCAGGAGAGCATGTCAGTCAGTTTGCAGAGGATGCTCACAGCTCAACTTTGATTATTCAGTGATTTGTAAGTGTCTCATGTATAATAGGAATCCATTTATAATATGGAGGCAAATTTTATTTGTTTTTTTAACAACCTATTAATAAATGCTTATTGAATGCTAAAGGCTCTTCAGTCATTAACAGAAGAACCAAGTCACTATTCTTAGGCAGCTTACTATAATAAGAGCATACCAAAGCAAGAAAACAGATAAATAGCAAAGTAATTGACGTTTACCACAAATTCTATGAAAAGAATTCAATAGGGCAATATGACATAAGAGGAGACTGGGATTAGCTACCCAGATTGTCACATCTCTCTTCTCCTTTGCATTTGCTAGTGTGCATGCTGCAAAGATAAGATGCTTGTGTTCCCAACCCCCTTACTGCTAGGGTAGTAGTATGACACAAACCTATGACTTCAGGCAGGATACCCTGAGGAGGGCTTCCCTGCCCAACACAATAAAGAGTTAAAGAAAAGGCTGCTCCTTTGAACTCTTCCTTGTTTGGGACACAGACACAATGCCCAGAGGTGCAGCAGCTGTCTTGCTGAAGTGATCATCAAAAAGAAGAAAGTAAAGATGCTAAGAATGACAGAGTAGAAAGTGAAAACCTGCTTGAGTCCCTGATGGCATCATTGAACCTTGCACAGCCTTGACCTAACTACCCCGATGTCTTAGGATGTGAGACAAATAAAGATCTGTCAGTTTGGGCTTGTATTAGGTTTATTCTTATTCATAGTCAAGCTCTTACCTAACTGATAGAGGGACATGGAGGTGTGGATGGGAAGCTATTTTAATCAAAGTGCTCATGAAAATCTTCGAGATGACTTGTTAATTGAGACCTGAATGATAAGGAGTCAGCCATATGAAGATCTGGGAGAAAGAAATCCAGGCAGAAGAAAGAGCAAGTGCAAAGACTCCAGTACAGAAATACATCTTCCATATTCAAAGGATAGAGTCCAGTGCACCTGAAGCATCCTGGACCAGGAGAGATTATGGACAAACTGGAAGTCCTAGAGGCAGGCTGCGATGAGACCACAGAGAACCTTGTCAGCTATGTCAAAAATGCCGGATATTATTTTAATTTCAAGGGGAGAGTTGAGATAGGTGGATTTGAGAAATATTTTGGCGATAAAACAT
The DNA here is from genome assembly GCA_004363575.1 of Solenodon paradoxus. Lineage (NCBI taxonomy): Eukaryota > Metazoa > Chordata > Mammalia > Eulipotyphla > Solenodontidae > Solenodon > Solenodon paradoxus. The sequence continues at coordinate 12,992 of RJWH01003182.1, read as the reverse complement.
CGACAGGACTTGTTGATGTACTGATTGTCGGATAAGGAAAAATAAAGATAGATTTTAGGTTTGTATCTTGAATAGCTGATGGAGCCATTGCTTGAGTTGGGAAGAATGTGAAAGGTCTGGGTAGGGAAAGAGAAGATAATGCAGAAAAAGAATTGTATTTGATGTTAAATTAGAAATGGCCATTAGAACTGCAAGTGGCAAGTCATATGGGAAGCTGGATACGTGAATCTGAAACCCCAGGGAGAAGTCAGGGTTAGAGACAGAAATTTGGGACTATGCACACATGTATGGCATTTTAACCATGGTTCTGAATGTTATCTGCTGGACAGAGAACATAGATAAAGAAGTTTAGGGAGCACCCTGATGGCTTAGTGGCTAAGGTTTCTTCCTCTGCCTGGTGCAGTCCACATTCATCTCAAGCACCCAGGTTTACAACCCAGGACCAGGATGAACAACTGAAATAAATGCCTCTTCTTCCTCTCTCTTCCCTCCTGCCTGTCAGCTCTCCTTCATTCCTGCCCCTTTCCTTCAAAAAAAAAAAAAAAGGAAGAAGTTTAGTCCTGGGATATTTCAACATTTAGACATAGAACCAGTCAAGGAGCTAAGAAGCAGCATCCAGGGAAGTGAAACAAAAGTTAGAAAGCTCTGAGGAAAAAATGTTTTAAGAAGGAGTCATTTAAGAAGGAGGTTAGGGAAAATAAGGCAGATAGGTTATTGGATTTCACTCATTGGGTATATTTGGTTACCATGGTTAAGAATAGTTTCAGAAGAGAAGAGAGGGAGAAGCCTGATTTGAGTGGGTTCAAGATAAAATGGGTGATGAGAAAATGAAGTGAAGACAGCTCTTAAGTAATGAGTAGTTTCACTATGAAGGGAAGCAAAAGAAGTGGGTCAGTGGCTGCAGGGAATTTGGGTGAATGGAGGATTTGGGAAAAATTTTTACATATAGATCCTGGAGCCCTTGTTTGAACTGTAAGATAAATTGTGTGGCATGAGGTGCAGGGTTTGATATTTATTGAATTTCTCCAAATGGTGCTCTATGGATTCCCATTTCACCTTCTCAACAAGCTTGTGAAGTTGGAATTTTTCCTTTGTATGGACATGAGGGAGGTCAAGATAACAGAGAGATTGGTATTTCTGGCTTAAATCCAGCAGAATCTGAGCTCCCTTGATGTTGTGACTTGAGCAGTTAGCTGTCTCTGCCTGCATTTCCTCATTTGTAAAACACAACTTGAAAACAGTACTTAACTTCAAAAGATTGGTGTAAAGATTAAAAGGAAACAATCCATGTAAAACACTTGCACAAGACCTCACACATAGTAAATGATCATAAATATAATTTCTTTTCACAGATAAGAGTAGCTGAGAGCTAAAGTATCCTTATTGAACAAATACATTGAGCTTCTGCTTTTTTCTAGGCACCATGTAAGGTCAGGGGGTATAGCAATGAACAAGTTAGGAAGTGTCCCCTTTCCTCATTGAGCTTAGATTCAATGATGATGAAGATTATGATGATGATGATGATGATGATGACTACCATGACGACGATAAAAGAAGTAATACCTAACATGTATTTACTGTTTGCCAGGTTTCATAGTAGTTAGTAACAAAAGCGGAATCTGTCTTATTCTATTTTGTTATCCTATTATGTCATCCTTCCCAGGGGTATCATTTTGCAAGAAGAATGAAACCCAACTCGAATGAAATAATCCCGTTGTGTGGGGACATGTTATTGAAAGGAAAACATCAGAGGTGATGACTAACCTTCCTTGCTTTCTCCATGATTTCCCAAAGATCCTATCAGAAACGTACTTTAAGATTGTTTTCCTCTGCATCCTATCTTGTTTTTCCTTCTTTGGTTTCTTTCCAATTGTTTAATCAATTAATGACATAAAAGTGACAAGCAACCTGTTAGATCCTGGGTGGGGGCAGTATCAAGAGAAATGTTATGGACTAAACTGTGGCTTCTCAAAGAGCATATATTAAAGTCCTAACCCTCAGTGCCTGTTACTGCATTTGAATCAGGTAAGACCTCTAAAGAGGTGATTAAGTTAAAATGATGTCATATTGGTGGGTCTTAATCCACTATGGCTGATATCTTTATAAGATGATTTGAGAAAGGCACAAATACTGAGGAAAGACCATGTGAAGACACAGTGAGAAGGCAGCCTTCTGCAAGCCAAAGAGAGAGGCCTCAGAAGAAACCAACCTTGCTAGCACCTCCATCTTGATCTTCTAGCCTCCAGAACTACAAGGAAATAAATTTCTGTTGTCTAAGTCACCCACTCCGTCGTATTTTTTTTATGGCAGCCCAGGAAAACTGATACAGTAAGTAAACCACACTTCTGGACTGAAAGACTCACAAGATTGTAAGGGAGACAGCAAGGAAGGGCAAGTCAGGAACCATGTGAGATTAAATTCCTGGGCACTGTGGAGTGGATGGTCAGGAAAAGATGGAGGAAGAAATAGACTATGAACTGGGACTAGAATGAGTCACAAAGACGTACTGGCTGTCAGATGGAGAAAAGGGACCACCTAGAGAGATGGTCCAGCATCAATCCTCTTTCTTCTATTATTAGATCATGCTTTTTCAGTCCCTCTATGTAATATCTTTACCAGGTTCTGTGACTGAATGATCATCCTATCATTATTTCATTATGATGTTTTTTAAGGCGCAAAAGTATTATTGTCCCCATTTTACAAGTGAGGAAGCTGAGATGCAAAAAGATGAAGTAATTTGTCCAAGGCCACATAGGGTCCAGTGGTAGAGCCAGATGCACACCGAGAAGTCCACCCCACCCACTTCTTTGGTCATATAACTGACCAAGTTGTGCCAAAGAGCTGAGGGGTGAGGGTTGCCAACTGAGACTATGCAGAATGAAGATGCACTGGAGAATGTCAAAATCCCTCTTTTTATTTTTATTTTATTTTTTAAAGAAAAGGTGCAGGCAGGCAGGCAGGGAGAGGATAAACACCTCATTTATTCCATTTTGTTGTTCACCCTGGTTTTTCCTACCACCTCAAGACACGGACCCAGGCCCCTGAAATGCACGTGGACTGTGCCCAACTACTACTTGACCAGAATGTGTCCGAAGTCCCATCTTTGAGATGGAATTGGAAGAGCAGAAGTAGGCAGTATCTTGAGAAGATAGGAAAGGTGAAGGAAGTTGTTTTCATTTTTTGAGGAGAGGAAAGATTAGAAGCTGGGTAAAAAGAAGAGAGAAATACCGCAAATCCTCACAACATCCTTGAAAGGTTCTTGGAAACTGTGGCTGTAAGTGAAATGTATAATGAAACCAATTTTATCAGAAGGTAATTGATAGAAATGCATTTCTGTTGACTAAAACATCACCAAACTTTCAAATAAAGAGCCAAAACACTTCTAATATTAAATAACAAGTTGTGATCATTCATTCGTTTTCCAACCCAATTGTTACATTTCAGAAGCCTATCCCAGCAGCTCAGGATGGAATCCGCTCTGGACAGGTTGCCCCCTATCTCTGGACACACTCATGAAAGCCCACACCCACTCATGCTGGGACAATTTAGACCTACCATGCGCATCTTTGGGATGGCGGAGGAAGCCAGAGCACCCGGAGAAAACCGGTCCAAACATAGGGAGAAAGGGCAAATTCTACACAGACAGTGGCTCCGGTCAAGAGTCCATTTTATTTTTTTATCAACATTATAACAAAGCAATGCTGAAAAAAAGAAAAGAAAGTTACTTAAGAAATTGCTGTATTGAAGACAGGAAAGAAGACAATGGACAAAGAAAGTTCTGGAAGGAGAGAAGAAGTCAAAGATAAAGTGTATGCATGGGGTGGGTGAGCTTGGGGATGGTGAGGACCGCCTTGAAGGAACTAGGAGACAGTTTCCTTTGAAGGAGGAGTATAGAGCTAATGGGAAGAGATCCATCAGGATCCGTGGCCCCTACCCTGGCATCAGAGAGTGGAGAGTTAGGATGAGAGAAGCTGAAGGGGATGAGCAAGTTAGGGAGGTGAGTAAGGAAGGAAGGAAGGAGGGAAGGAAGGAAGGAGGGAAGGAGGGAGGGAGGGAGGGAATAAGAAGACAGTTTCTGGAACTAAACATACCCCACTCCAATATCCCCTTTAATTACTTACTGGATATTTCTCCTTTTTCAAATGCTGATATTTAAAATTAAGACTTGAAGCACAGACAGGATTTTGTTCTGTTGCAGCATTTAAGATCGCACTAAGAATCACTGTAGACACCAGTAGTACAGAGTGATTGGAAGAATGTCATTTTCCACAAAGATCAGAACTTACATCGTCAGTGCAGTCTTCTTAGAACGTCCCGTTTCTTCCAGGAATGCTACTGTTAGCCACAGTATTTTAAAAATCTCCTTTTTGCACTTTCCTTCATATGATCTATGTCATCACCTTTTCCATGTGGATTTAAAAACAACAACAAACCAACAATCATATAAGCACATTTGATAAATATTGTAGTTGACCAAACTGACTACAGTGCTTTTGGTCAAAGACAAAATGACAAAATAGGACCAAATTTTGGCATGCCCTGGTGAAATAGTGATTGGGTCAACTGCCTCCAAAGGAGCAAGCCACATACCCCTGGGTTTGAGTCCCAGTGGGGTGCCGGGTTGGGGGTGGATGGGTAGAAACAACTAATGTGAACAACTAAGTAAAAATAAAATAAAGATGATTCTTCCTTCTTTCTCTGTCTGCCCGCCTGCCTGCCTACCTGCTCACTTTCATTCCTGACTGTATCTTTTTTAAAAAAAAAAAAAAAGAAAGAAAATGGATTAAAGGAGAAATAAATTTTTTTTTCCTGTATTCAATTCACTTTGACTCAAGGTACTGTTTTTATGAAATTGCTTAAAATATTTGAGGGTTAATAAATACCAGTAGGTAATACATCTAAGGTAAATTGACAAATAACTTCTATCTTCTAAAACGATTCTTCTCCTTGGCATAGTTTGGATAGAGTTCATGTCAAGGAGTCAAAATTCTGAAAAATCTAGGATTTTTATCTCACTATCATCACTGTGTGTCCTAGGCAGGCTCTTATAGGCAATCTTCACCTCTCAATCCATGTAACATTTCCCTACCTCTCATCTGCTGCAAAATTCCCTTTACTAAGTTTTCAGGAAGAAACAACCACCATTCACTCTTAAATACATCAAAATAAATCATTTCTTTCTGTAAAAAGAAATGCCTTAAAATTATGTGCCTTAGTTATCCTTCATGTATGAAATCATAGAAATAATAATAAATTTGGTTTATTATAATTTAGATCCTAGCTATTTCATGTATTTGCTCAAATCAAAATTTGAACAGTATAATCAGAATATATTTTTGGTGTTCATATAAAATTAGTACTTCATAAATATGAATCACGCTATTACCTGTGTGTATTGTGATGTTGTCTAATTATTGTTATTTGCATACTACACAACACATCTTAAATAGTCAAAAGATGAAAAGAAAATTTTGGAAAGTATACTACACATCTCAGTCTGCAGAGGATAGCATCCTGCAACCTGAATTTGATCTTTAAACACATGTAAAAGAGACTTTCTAGTAAGTAAAGCATACAGGAAGCCATTCCCACCTGAGTCAAGCCTATAAAATTAGGAGAAACTCATAAAAACTTCGTGCAATAGAAAATAGATTATGAGATTGTTTCATTTCAGACAGAAAGAAGACTGTTTTTTAAACATTAAAAAATGTGTAAGTCTTTTTTACATCAACCTGGATTAAATTTTTTTTCTATAAAAATAAAAGAAAACATGGCATGCTCTGGTGACCCAGTGGTCTCGTACACCCTGGGCGCAGTCGCACATTTATCCCAAGGTCCAAATTTCAAGACCCCGGGCTGGGGGGAACAACAAATGTGAACAACTAAATAGAAATAATGTGATTCTTCTACCTCTCTGAAAATCATCACCATCAAAGAAAACAATGATGATAAGTGAAAGGTTTTTTGGGCTCCGTGAGGAAAGAAAGTCAATTAAACAAAAAGTCAAATAGCCAGGGCTTTATTGGGGTTTGCGCACCGGTCGAGGTTCCCAAGTCCGCAGAACGAGGGCTGGGGAAGTCGTGCCCGAACAAAGGAAAACGCGCTTTTTAAGCAAAGGAATTTCGCGGGCTTCATACTCGTGAATGGGGATTGGTCCTGTTAATCCAGGTATGGGGGTTCCATCCCTGATTCTGACGTCAGCCACCTTTCCCGGGTATGGCTGCCAGGCATGGCCGCCGTCCCGTCCCTCTGGGCCAGCCTAACTAAGTTTTCCTTTAAATTTGCAAAATCAAACAGGTTAAGGAATGACAATTATAACCTTTGTTTATATAGCATTTGGGACAATTACTGATTAAGTTTCTTAGAAAAAGTTATCCAAAAGTGCATCATTTGGTAATGTAGCTTGGATCCACGTTTTTATTACTTGGATTCAGGTGTGTTGGCTGTGACAATGGCTGTCAAAAAAATCTCATAATACCAATCCCACAACAGACCTTACTTCCTGACAGGAGACAAGCTCTTTAAGAAGTGCTTCTTGATGCGCCCTAGTGGAGCAACAGTTAGGTCAGTCGCCTCTGAAGGACGCAGGCCACATAACCCTGGGTTTGAGTCCGGGGAACAACCAATGTGAACAACTACATGAGAAATAAAAAAGTGCTTCTGCCCCTCTCTCTTCCTTCCTGTCTGCCAATGACTACTTTGATTCTTGCCTGCACCTTTCCTTTAAAAATAAAAAAAGAGAAAAAAAGAAAAGCTTCTTACGAAAGGGATCAACCGAATCTGTCTTTTGAAATAATATCCAGCTTTAACCATACTAGTTTCTACTGGAGACATAAAAGCACTATTTTCTTCTTTAATAAAAATGCTTTCTAATTCAAGAGGTCATTTGGGTAGAGAAAAAGGTGGGGATGTTTATTGTTCTATTCAAATGACAGTCATCAGGAGAACAGAAAGTTAACAGCATACTCGCTTGTACTACTTCTTGATAAACTTTCCTGAGCAGTCTAATTTCCCAAGTAAAAGCATGTGCCGGGCATACTGATCTGTCTCTAGCACTAGTTTTCAAAGTGTGAGTTCCCAGACCAAGAACATCATCATCACTAGGGAACTTGCTAGAAATACAGTTCATCATACCTCACACTGGACCTACTACATCAGAAACTCTGCTGTGGAGTCCAGGGACGTGCATCTTAACAGGTCCTCTCAGAGTCTGATGTATGTTGAGGTTTGAGAACCACCAGTCTGATCTTATTCCATTCATTTTCCCTTCCTATTAATGCTCTTCCTTCGACCCAAAGCATCTAACCTAATCCCTATTGTCCTCAAGTCTGACCCAGCTATTTGATTCACATTTGATACCTTCCTACCTTGGAAGAACATTCAACATAGCATAATTAAATATTACCACCACCGCCTCTGGATTTATATGTGACTTCTCTTCACATCTTACCTATGCTTGTACTATCACTTCACCTGAAATGAAAGACTCTTGAAGGCAGAACTAATCTTATATTCTATATTTTATTTCCCGTAGCATCTATCAGTGCTTATGCCATAGCCTAAGAAATCGTTTATACTGCTGTCGCTCTTATCTTTCCTAACAAACCCTTTTCTTCTTCCTTCTGATTTCCACGTATCCAACTTCCACCTATTTGTCAAAGTTCAACTCAGAGGGTACTTTCTGTGACCCAGCCTTTTCTTTGTAAAAGCATTTTTCTTCCTTGGAAAAATCATAACTTCCTAATCTATCATTTTACTTTTTCACTTTCTAGTTCAGTCATTTACCTGTCTTCTCCTGTCATTGAAAATGGTGGTAATTGTTCTGCACCACTCTCTAAAAAGAAAGAGGAAGAAAATAATTTATCATGCCTCAGGAGGTGCATGTATATTTTATTTATTTTTTCTCTCAATATTTATAACTCTGATTTTTTGGTAATCTGACTATTTACATAGGAAGTAACTCTCATGTTTCAGAGACAGACGGTCTTTCTCTCCTAGGCACATTGGGGGTCTGGAACAGGGTCTGCTTGCCAGAGACAATTGCTGCAATTTGTGTGGTCTAATAAGTGGTCTCAGAAGATTAGACATGAAGTAACAGGAATCTGCAGGAAATCGAGCTGTAAGGAAGCCAGGGCGACTGGAAGTCACATGGGTAAGGAAGAAAAGAGTCTCACCCCAGGGTAAGGACCAGTAGCAGAAGGCTTAATTGTTACCATGTCATGGTGTGAACCCACTGTGTTGCTGCCTGAGCTAATGGGAACCTGATGCAGTCAGCTTCCTGAAACCCAGCAGCCTTGACTTCAAACACAGCAGCCCATCTTGCAGGATGGGACAAGCTGGAGTCACAGGTTTATTTCCTCTCTGACAAAGGAGCACCTCCCCACCCCCATCAGATAAAAGGGGGAGCACTAGGACCTTGACAGAACTCTGGGACCACCCCTCCTGTTTTCCCTACATAACACTCTTCTAACTCTTTCTGCCAAGCTCCCAACCCCCAATCTGTCCTTACCCACCAGAGAGGCTTCCAGACGTTTCTCAGAAGCCCCCAAGAGCCTCTGACTCTCAGTGATTGCAGACCCAGGAGTGGGAGAAAGCTGGCAAAGTCATTTGCCAGGAATCCCACTAGGCCAACTGGGGGTACCTACAGAAGCACCTAGTGAAATTGGGCATGAGGGTTCGCTGTGACTGGGGAGGGACAATGCCAAGAAAGAGAGTCCATGACTGAGACATAAGGTTTGAAGTCTGTTTCTATGTTCCTACTTGCACCTTTATTTCTCTTTTGCTAGGGCCTCCTCACACAAAAACACCAAGGCAGCAGGCAAAGAATCCCTCTGTTTATGTGACTGGAAGAATGTTTACAGTCCCCTGGTGTTTGGGGTCAGGCCGAATCTCAGAGCTGCAGCATTATCCCAGTCTCCTGTGGAGGAAGAGAGGTATCTGGAACTTAAAGCTTCCTGGGCTTTTCTGACTTCAATTCCCCAGGTAATCTGTGTGTGTGTGTGTGTGTGTGTGTGTGTGTGTGTGTGTGTGTTTTCCTTTGCTGAGATTTCTAAAGTTCCCTTTTTTACATCCCTTATCTACATGTAAACTCCATGCTAGGGTGAAAAGGTAGGTGTTTAAGAGAGACTGCAACAGCTGGGATAAACTGCCTCTTAACAGGCTGTCTTAATGAAATGCATCTCTTTATATTTGGGGCATTTGTAAGCAGAATGGGAATGAAACTTGAGAAGATTATGTGATAACCAGACTCTATCCTGTCAAGAGAGAGAGTGTTTCTCTAATAACACCAAGATGAGCTCCTAGATAGCTCCCAGATAACTGCCTTCCGCTCAGCGTCTCCCATCATAAATCTTCATTCTTACTCAGGTTTTCTGCAGATTTTTGAGGATAAAGCTCATTCCCTGGAGAGATAGGCCTAAGGAAAGATCTGGAATTCCTCCAGTTAAAAAAAGCCACCTTTCTGCTTAATCAACATTCACTCCATCAGAATCAATATCCTGCAGAGTGAGGTTTACATTGTTCTAAAGTCTGCTTGCAGGTGGCAGAGCAAAGATAGGGTTCCTGATAAAGATTTGTTGAAAAGGAAAAGAAACTATTCTTTACAACAGAAAAAAAATAACCCTCCCCGTTTCTCCTTTTACGAATAAGCCTCCTTTTACGAGACATTCTGCCTGCTTTCTTTGTACTCTTAAGAAGTTTTTTCCAGCTCCTGACAGCTAGAGGACACCTCTCTGCAGAGTTATCTATTATTCCTCACTGAAAGGACTCAGCCACTTACTAAGCATCTAATAAGTCACTGGTCCCTCTTGAACCTTAATTTCTGTGTCTCTGATAATAGTTTCCTACAGGTTCTGAGTTAGTACATGTGAAATTACCTCCTTCGTAGACACTCAAAAATAATTTCCCTGCTTTATTCAGTTTATTCACAGAATAGATTAATAGGGGATAGATCTTAGAATCTCAACAGGGTTCAAACTTTTTGCTACTTTATTTTTCATGAGGTGTCCCCTAGCCTGGTATCTTCCCCGTACTTCGAGCTTCCTCTTATAGGGTAATGATACCTCTCCTTATTTCAGAAAGGCCTATAAGAACCAAATGAACAAATACAAATCCTGTAATAGGTATTTCTATATTTGTAAGCTGTAAAACACACCAGCCTTGTTAGTTATAATCATTAATATTCTTTGTAAATGAATGAAAGGCATCAACTACTATTGAAGCCATAGTATACTTGAGAAATCACGGCAGTGAGCCCTGGCAGAGTCATGGCTTGGTCAGCCATGTTAGGTGGAGAGTGCAGTCCAGCTAATCATTCCAAGGATCCTGGTTCACATCCCAGGACTGGGGGAAGCATCCAAGATGAACAACTAACTAGAATAAGTAAAGCGCCTCTTCCTCCTCTCTCTTCCTGCCTGCCTGTCTGTTTCCCTTAATTCCTGCCTGCACCTTTCCTTTAAAAATAAATAAATAAATAAATGAAAGAAGAGTATTTATTTGATTGAAAACAATTATTGTTATCTTGTCCTAACTTTGACTGGCTCTCGTAACATTTTGACTCTTTTTTTCAGGAAGGCTTTTCTGCCAGCTGAGATGACTACATCACATATTCAAGCTATATGGAAGAAACACAGAAAATGAAGATCTCTTAAAGTTCAAACTATATGGACACGCAAATAATTTATGAAATTCCATTTGAATGGAAGAGTATGTGTATTTATGGCATCTTCTCTCTTGGTTAGGAGCATGGCACTCTGGGATCCAGTGTAGGTGGAACAGCTGGAGAGCTTCGCAGCCTCCTGGTGTCACAGCTTATCAGTGTTGACAGACAGAGTGCATAAGGCCTCGCCTGTCTTGCTGACCAAATAGAAAACATACTCCTCTATTTCTACCGTGTTCTTTTCTTTTTTGCAAGGGAAAGAGCAACTTCATGTAGGACACTGAAATAAATAGAAAAGAATTAATGCCATCCCAGTGATACTATACCACAGAGTACCTTATTTCTGTTTCTTACCCAGTTCTGAGAAACTCCAAAGTCCAGCACAGCCAACTTGTTAAAAAAAACACTTATTGAGGTAACTTGGATTTACAAAATAATACGAGCCCATATGTATAGGCTCACCATTCATCAAGTATATGACAACACACCATGTCCATCACCAAGTTACCAAAAGTCCTTCATTGCTGTCCTTTGGACCCTGCCCCCACCCACCCCGCCAACTTACTTGCCCAACCCCTTGCCTGCTACTAACCTCAGTTCTTTTGTTAATGTCCTGCAGTTGGTTTTTGGTTTATCTGTTCCTTTGTTTTATTTCTTTATACTTCATATAGGAGTGAGATTATGCAATATTTGTCTTTCTCCCTCTAACTTACTTCATTTAGCAAAGTCCCCTCTAGTTCCATCTATGTTGTCATAAATGACAGGATTTCATCTTTTTAAGGGGTATGTAGTATTCCATTATAAAATAGTCCATTTTTTTATTATCCTCAAAATAAATGGCTTAGATTTTATGGAAATCATTGGCACAGGGGACCCTTCTTTTCATTCATTTCAGTTGGAAGAAAAGTAAGAAACTTGAATAACCTGTGAGTTGAAGAAGACACATATCAAATGAAGATATATATGATGTAGGTGGAAAACACACTATAATCCACTGATAATTTTTGGAAGAAGATAGCTTCTGTAAATTTTGACTTGAAATTGAATATTTCACAGATTTTTAAATATGTGTGTATATGTGTGTGTGATAAGGCTTTAGTGAAATGTATTGTTCTTAATTTATAACTCAAATGAGAAAATAAGTATAGTCCTTAAGAAGTCTGAATTCACTTCCTCATAATAAACTTAATAGGTCAAATCAATGAATTCAGTTGTTTATCTCACAAATATTTAGTGAATACTAACTATATGCCAGGTGCTGTGCTTGGCAGTGAATCTAGGTTGATGAATAAAAGAGATCTGATTCCTGCTCTCAGATTTGGCATTCTGGTGTTAAAACAGCATGTGTATTCCTTTTGAGCTAAGGAAAGAGAGATAGGGATTAAAAACAAAACAAGACAAAGAAAACCTATGTCCACACACGTGGTAACTTCCACTCCAACCTGGACCAGTAGGAAGGAAAGTGTCTGCTTTTTCACTCTGCAAGGTAAACTGGAGGCTGTCAGAGTAGCATTAAGACTACGGTCCCGGAGTCAAATTGTCTGGGTCGAATCCTGGCTTTTCCACTGTCTAACTGTGTACTCTTGGGTGAGTTACTTGATCTCCCTGTGAATCTGTAAAAGAGTCGTTGTATTAATACCCACTTCATAGGGTAGCTGTCAAGACTGACTAAAGTCTAAACAAAGCCCTTAGAACTGTACCTAGAAAAGAGCAGACACTGAATAAATGTTAGCAACTGTTACTCATATCTGACCTCATCTCCCATCAGCTCCCACACACATGGTAGCTCTTGGGACCCAGGCAAGATTACTTTTATTTTCAATATCAGCCGCTATTTTCTTTGCTGGCCCTATACCCCAACCATGATTTTATGTATGGTGTTCCATGAGCCTGGATAACCTGACCATCTATTTTGTTTCTAGAAAAATTTTTCCTGTGCCCTTCAAAGCTTGGCTCACTTTCTTACCCCTCAACAGCTAGTGGCTGGGTGCCTCTCTGCTTGACTCTCCCGAGAGCTGTGCCTAAGTCTTACATTCTGTTGTACACTGGACTCAAAATGTTCACTTGTATGTTCATCCCCAGAAGGGACCTTCTAGAAGCCATAGGAGAGGCTCCATGTTTGTTAAATGAACAAGTGAATTAATGAGTAAATGGACAGAAGAAAAGATGGATAGAAAATAGAAAGGATGCGTGCCCTGTCAGAGTAGTGGTTTGGTCAGCCACTTGTGGTTGATGCAGTCCACATACATCCCTAAGTTTCAGATTCGCTCCCCAGGAACAATCAAGGGGGAACAACCAGGATGAACAACTAAATAAAATAAATAAAGTGCTTTTT